>CALZFC010000001.1:8557500-8670000 GCA_945643635.1 Allodiplogaster sudhausi | reverse complement strand
CGACCTGCATATAACAAATAACCTTTTTAATATAAAAGAATAAAAAATAAAAATAAACTTTTTTTTTAAATTCTTATTAAAGAGGCTGTCTGTCCGTGGAGCTTAAAATCTACCGTACTTTACTTCTGTCATCTTGAATATTCTTTTCTTGAGGATTACGGTAGCTTGTAAGGTCTCTGGACAGCCTCTTTAGATAGAGCGAGCATGGTCACTGAATATGCATGTCACCTCTGTTTGCCTCTCCGGGTCCGTTTCTTCTTCTTCTCGACCCTTTCCTCTTGCTTCGTAGGGAAAAAATTCCTTTAATTAAACATTATTCATGATACCGAACATAATTAGTACATGATTTTCATCTAACGGCGCATTGGCCATTAAAGAGGGGAAATCTACTCTCTCTCCTTCGCCGTCACGTCTTACTCGTGTTCAGTTCAAGACCAACGAGGTCATTTATTACAGTAAGGATTAAGGAGAACTGGCAAAAGGAAGTTCATTGAGATAACTGACTTCTCGGTTTGTGTCCATTGATTGCGGGTAGGAACGATGCGGGCAGCAGAGTCTGCCGGTGGAGTGCTCATTTCAACGACTCTGAGCATACATTAATGTTAAATAGGAAAACAACATAGTCAATAGATATTGTTTAATCAAATTTTTTGCCTACATATAGTTAAAGATACCAGGAAACTTTATAAAACTCAACATTTTGAAAAAAAAAGTAGCAAAAAAATTTTTTTCAATAGAAATTAAGAAAAGGCTAGAACCTTGCAGTAGGCGGATTGGAGACCCGAGGATGGCGTACAGGGCGAGCTGACTGAGTGGGAGTGGGAGCTGACTGGGTGGGAGGGTGAGCTGATTGAGTGAGAGGGCGAGCTGGCTGAGCGGGAGGGCGAGCTGATTGAGTGAGAGGGCGAGCTGGCTGAGCAGTAGGGCGAGCTGATTGGGTGAGAGGGCGAGCTGGCTGAGTGGGAGATCGAGCTGAGCGAGCTGGCTGAGTGGGGGGCCTGGTGGGCGCGAACGACGGGAATGTTGCCCAATCGCTAACTTCCTCCGCCGACTCCCAAGTCTGCGTGAAACGAGAGAGAGAGGAGAGGAGAGGAGAGAGAGAGAGAGAGAGAGAGGAGAGAGAGGAGAGAGAGAGAAAGAGAGAGGATAGAGAGAGAGAGAGAGAGAGAGAGAGAGAGAGAGAGAGGATAGAGACAACAAATGCAATGATGATTAGGAACATTCAAATATTTCTTCTCTTTTTTTTCTAGGAAAAAAATCTGAAAGAAAGAAAGATATATTAGGAATAACATATTGGTAGCGAAAAAAAAGAGTAAAGAAATATAATAAGAGCAATAACCAGATTGAGAAGATCAGGTGGAAGATGGCCACGATTGTTGTTGCTCGAGCGATGAGGTAGACCATCGTCTGCCTCTCGGTACCCCTAGAAAGAGAGAAAGAGCGAGAGAGAGAGAGAGAGAGAGAGAGAGAGAGAGAGAGAGAGAAAGAGAAAGAGAGAGGGAGAGAGATAGGATCAAACATTTAAGAAAAGAAGTACTTAATGTCATCCTGAGCAGGAATATATTCCTGACTGTCTAAAAAATATATAAATAAAAAATTATTTGTTGGCACGGGTTTGTCTAACGGCAACTTCCTACGAATTCCCCGAACCTGTTGAGTCCTCGTGAAGTTAGCACGCACTCCTCTTACAGCAGCATTGGTGCCCTGTTTTGTTGTAGTTGGAAAGGCACGATCATAAACAATCTGGAACCTCCGGTCGAATTGCTAACAAACATTTTCTTTTTCGCCCCAACTTAACTTTCTTTAATTTCGTATTTGCTCATCGAAAAGGCACAGACAAATCAATTTTCAATTAAATTGTAAAAATTTAATTCTAAAAATATAAACAATTTTTGAGCTCAAATACGACTATTAAAACCTGGGGAAAGTTATGACGAGCGAGTTTCATTGGGTCATGGTTGCTTTGAGTGACAGGAAGATGGGTGAGATCCTGCGTCTGAAAGGTGATGGTGATACGCTGAGTCTGAAAGGGAACAAGTACTTTCTGACATCGGACAAGTATCTAAAATTCATACATAAACCAACCAGAGCATCAAAAAAGAGAGAACAAACAAACAAGTAACCAAAACATTCTTTACCTGCGAACGGAGCGTAGAAGATTGACCAGGTTGTCCTCTGCGATTGTCGGGAGTCTTGGGGGTGGGAGGAGAAAAGAGGATGCCCCCCTTGAAGTGCTGGCCAAGTGGGGGCGCGCCGTTCCCGTTGCGAAGGGCCTCCGCTGGCGGCCGCGCTGCCAGGTACGACTTGAGGCGGTCCATTGAGTCACCTCAAGGAGAAATGTTAATTAACAGAACTGAAAAAAAAAATCAAATAACAATCAAAATGAAAAAAAATACAAACAGGCTCACATTCAACGACTGCCAGCATTTCATTCAAAATTGCGTGAACAAAGTTGATAGGAGTTCGTATAAATAAAACACTACTTTTCCTACCAAAACATAAAAATGCAATATTGTTCTTATAATGGCCAAAACAGACCATCTCCTCAGATATGTTAAGGTTTCGTGAGAAACGAATTACTTTACACAATTCGAAGTGCTCCGTTAAATTTACTTTATCGACAGCAACTTAGAATTACTAACAGCAAGTATTGCAATTCATTATTTTTGCAAGTGAATGAAGAGCCTATCAAAGAAATTTATGCACCACTTGAGCAGTAATAAATAATAGGGTGAACGGGTAACGTTCTCGGAAATTGGAAGACAAAGTAAAGCGAGGAAAAACCAGTTCTCGCCGTTGATTTCGGAGGCCTACTAGAGATTTCGTGGATCATCATGTAAGAAAATGGGTGGGGGTTGGCGTGATTGAGGAGCGGGCCTTCTCAGGGCTGATGGCTTCTTCAAGATAAAACTGGCTGGATTTCTCATTTCAGCGAAAAACAGAGTAATTACAAAGTAAATTACTGTTACTAGAGTAATTTTACAAAGTGATGAGGAGTTACGAATGAAATTCTCGATTGGAGTATCATCAAAAAAAGAATACACAAAAAAGAACACGCTCGTCTTCTAAATATCGAGTTAATTCTTAATCATCCCACGAGTCCTGAGTGGGCGGGGCGTCCCGAGTGGGCGGGGCTTCCTGAAGAGGCGGGGCCTGTTGGCGGAGCGCGGCTAGCTGAGCGAGCTGCTCCACGCATATGTGAATCTAAAAGAAGACGATCTCTTGCATAATAGTACTTTCGTGTACATCTGCACTAATACTGTAAAAATTATGAGAAAAATAATAATAATAAATCAAAAATTTTCATTGTTTACTTATCGTATTTTCTCTTATCCTTTCTCATTAACATACCTCTTCTAATGACAAGACCCCCTTCTAACAAACATCTCACAGTCTGAGTTGATACGATGTGTTGTTGTTAGCAGAAAAAGGCTACAAACCCTATCTGAAGTGCTTCGGAGAGTCCGAGTCATCGAGTCCTGGTTCTCCGTGTTGTAGTCGAGGAGTCTCATGTAATTAGACAACGATGCGGATCTGCAAACGAATCAAGAAATTAGTTGTGGCAGAAAGGAGGCGGCAAACAGTTTGAAATTCAGAGTAGGGAGAAAGAGAGAGAGAGAGAGAGAGAGAGAGAGAGAGAGAACGAGAGAGAGAACAAGAGAGAGAAAAAGGAATTAAGAGAGGGAGAGAGAGAAAGACAGGAGACAGGGAGATAGAGATAGCGAGAGGAAGAGAGATAGTGAGAGTGTGGGTGATAGAGAACAGCAGGAAAAGCAAAAAAAAACTAATTATGTGTACGATGATAAGAAAATATTTTTAACACAACTTTTTTTATAATTAGATAGAAAAACTAACAGATTGTCATAGTCAGCCGCGAGACGGGAGATCGAGGAGGGAGAGACAGAATAGGCAGAAGCGTCGGAATAGACAGAAGATTCGGACATGCAGGACGAGGTTCGCTGAAGGGGCGGATCCTGCTGAGGAGGAGGAGCCTGCTGGTTCACGATCACCTCGTCCTTCTCCTCATCCTCGCTTCCACTCTGCTCCTCCCCCTTGACTCTTCCGCTTGTGACAGAAGCTGCTCGCGAGAGGGCAAGAAAGGCCTCCTGCAAAATCAGATCTTGTATACTTATATAAATATATGCTTTAAATTTTGTTACTATTTACCGTAACCAACAAATGTTTATTGTCTAGAAAGAAAAGTTAAGTATATAAATTAGCGAAACAAAACACAATCTTTAGAAGAAAAAAAGCTCTTTATGTTGTGAAGAATAACGAAATATACAAAGAAAAAAATAATAAAAAAAATCTCACCTCATCAAATGCATCGTTGTCATCGAGATCAGAGATTTCCGACTCGGTCAGATTCTTCTCGGCGTTGCTCACTTTCGCAGCAGAGCGGTGTTGCAGCGGCGGATTCACCGAACTCGCTGTTGCCTACAGAACAGTAAACCCTTTTTTGTATTCAAGTTATCTTCTTAGTAATAGTAACCATATTAATAATAGTAACCATAATAATAATAATTATTATTATTCCTATTATTATTATTATAAATATATATTATATTCATAAGTACAGAACCTAAAATCAATACCTTGCTCTGATCTTTTCCAGCAGCGTCAACTACAGCAGACCAGCTATCGTCCGAGTCGATTTCAAACGGCTTCACGTCTTCAGCACCTCCACCAGCGTTCTTCAAAAGGGAGAGAATAGACATCTTCTTTCTTCAGATTAAGTTATATCGAGCAATACCATTAAAATTACATTAAAAATAATATATATTTACCCGAGGCATGGTTAAAAAGGTTCCGTCAAGCTCACACACTTACCCAGATTACGAACCCCCTCAGGACCAAATCCCAGTCATATTTTGACAAATAAATTCTGTTTTTTTTACTCTCCCCAACTTACTTTCAGGGTTATGAACTCGCAAACTTATTCAGTTTTCCCAAGCAGTAGACAGCGTCATTTACTCCCAGATCGGAGAGGCTGGTCCCGTTCATACCTGGTGAGCAGGAGAGACGGCCCTGTCAGTGTTGTTGCTCAAGCGAAAGCACAGCCCGTCATCCTCCTCCGCCGACTCCCAAGTCTGCGCGGAATGAGAGAGGGATGATAGAGAGACAACAACGTAGTCTTCTTTTAATTTATTTAGTTTTTAAGATCTTTCTTTTCAGATTTCATTCTTTAAAAAAATGTGAATTAAGATAATAGGAAAGTTCACCGGCGGCCCAATTCAAAAAAGACAAGTAGCCAAGTTTTCCATAAGACAACCACAGTATCAAGGTAATCGCGTTAAGAAAATTTGCAAATAATTTTAAACGGGTTTTAGTGCATTTTCAGATCGCATCATTTGATATACTACTTTTATTTACTCATGCTACTTAATAAAGATTGAAAAAAAAAAACACTTAAAAACCCTGACAAACACTCCCGATGAATACCGTAATCCGTAAACACTGCCGACCTAGCCAAACAAACTTGTTTTTATTTAAAAAAAAAAAACTTCTTGACGCAGTGATGACATCAAAACATTGCTTGTCGTTTTTTAGAGGGAAAAATCATCACCTAAGGATATAAAATTCTATTAGGAGTAATATATTTTAATGTCCTATAGCGAGAAAAAGGTAGAATAAATATAACAAAAGAGTAATAACCTGATTGAGAAAATCGGGTGGAAGATGGCCACTATTGTCGCCGTAGCTCATGCGAAAAGGAAGACCACCGTCTTCCTCAGCGGTCTCCCAGGACCAGGACTCCTAAAAAATAGAAGGAGAGAGAGTGAGAGAGAGAGTAAGAGAGTAAGAGAGAGAGAGAGAGAGAGAGAGAGAGAGAGAATAACTATTACTACCAGAACAAAACGAATCCCCTACTTTCATTTAAAAAAAGCTTTGATCAAGCAAATTTATTAAAGTTTAATTAAAATATTAATTAAAGGCACTATTTATTTATGATCTGATTGTGAAGTTCGCTCGGAATGTTTGGACAAGAGCAATTTCTCACTAGGCAGCATACGAATAACAGCACTTTCACTCAATCAATATAGAAGTCGTTGCGAAAAGACCGATGAAGAAAGATGTAGCTAGCTAAGGAAACTTGGGCGCCTAGCTAAGGAAACTTAATGTTAGACGTAAGATAAAGTGGACCTTGAAACTAAGGAATTTTACCACTTGGAAAAGGCAAAAAAACAGTGAGTCAGCGTGTTGCTGCCTCTGAGGGTGAGAATTACTTTTAAAGCACACTTTCGCCGCACAAGTAATGAGGTGCGATTCTTAGCGAAATGTTTGGCAACTTGCCAAGAAGAGGGCGTAATGAACAAAGGGAAAGTTATGTCCGGGAAGAAGAGGGGCTATTGGGATGGCTTCTCAAAGTGCAGCATGGTGCCGCTAAATCTGACCCCACTACGGCAGAAAACCGCGCAACCGCAGCGCGACACGCAAAGCCTTCCGTAGACAATGCCTTCTAAATTGCATTCATGCAGCAATTTTAGAAGCACAGTGTGGGCAGCCTTCTCCAAGCCGTATTTAGGCACTGGCCATCAATGGTGAAAAGGACAGCAAGCAGTATAAGGAAGAATTGGAACGCATTAATGAAGTGCCTGGCCCATTCAATGGCTTTCCACGCTCAAAACGTGGTTTGAAAGCCGTCACTTCTTTTTACACGACTGTTCTGGACAGCGTACACGCGAATGACACAACATCCAGTGCGCATCAAATTCAATATCACCAAGCGAAGCAGTAAAACTACATTTTTGCTAAATGTTGCACAATTTCATCTAACCGAAACTGGATAAAACTTTTCCATCGATCAAAACATTATGGTTTTCGTTGAATTCGTCATCACATTAAATAATATAATTTGCTGCTATAAAAAAAAACAATTTCTACTAGAAATGGTTCAAAAGAAGAGCAAATTATTCTTCTACAATTTACAAAATGAGATGCTTACCCTCTCTTCCTTTTCTTTGTCGCCCATCTTGCAATCGCACTCGATCCTCGCACAGCCACTGAAACAATAAAGTATGTCGAGCAAAACTTAAGTTTGTAAAAGGAAATCAGCTAGCGCGCACTAAGAATAAAAAGAGTGGCTAAGAACATCACGCGAAAGTTAATGCAAAGCAAGTTCATGCTGTTTCTCCTCGAAACTTCAAATGAATCAGTAGCTAAATAAGCAGTACAAACTCCCAATCAGTAAGGTCAACTTGACAAATTTAAAAAAAGGGCTATCTATAAAAAAAACCTCTCACCAGCTCGGCAAGTGAAGTAGCGAGAAGCATATTTGGAAGTTAAATATGTGAGACAAACAAAGTTAAAGCTAAAGAGTAACACGAGAAAAGGACATCTGAACACGACTTCGCCAGCGGAATTCTTCCGGAAAGAAGTGCGACGATCAATCCAATCCTGAAAATACACGCGCATTTTACAAAATTTGAAATCGCACCATGGTTACTGTCTCACTATAATTTTTCAATATGACTTTTGAATGTTTTTATTCCGGTCAACTTGACAAATTTTCCCCTTTTCTACTCTTATTTTGCCTTGTTTTGCCTACTTTGATTGTGACGTCAACTCTCTTACGCTTCCCATACGCCTTAGCACCTTCTTCGTCTCTCTCTCACCCTTTCTATCTCTCTCTCACTCTCTCTTTTCTTTCTCTCTCTTTCTCTCTCTCTCTTTCTCTCTGTACTGACAGCGAGAAAGAATGGCGTGAATGGCCCCGAGGCTAGTGGGTTAAAGCCATGACCGTCATAATGACCGGGGTAATAACCTTTACAAAATATTTTTTTTAGATAAAAAGAATTTCCAAATGGTACAAAATAAAGCAGCTTTTAGCTTTGCTATACAGTTTGTTGTTGTAGTTTTTGTTGTATATCATCGAGGATAGAAAGCGTAATAACGATAGAAAACGTTGATAGAATATACGAGGAAAGAGTGGAATCTCGGCCTTACAATTAGTCAACTATCAGTCAAGCAAAGGAGCGCTTATTTAAAAGTGCTTTAGTTGTGCAGGAGGCAAACTGGTGAAGAAAGAGAGAGAGAGAGAGAGAGAGAGAGAGAGAGAGAGAGAGATATCGAACTAGAGAGAGGTGAGAGATGAGACAGCCGTAATTAAACTGGATGATCAAGAATCCACAATGTTCAGGGTCGTTCATTGTTGGAATGATGAAATTAATTTATGTGCTTAACATTCATTACACAAATTATCAGCGAATATAGAATAACGATGGAATGCGACATTATTATTAAATAAACCTATTTTGCTGTCGTTGACAAAATACTACTCGAATAGAGAAATGCCTAAGCGACAACATGGAGGAGTGAGAAAGGCAACAGAAGGAATGAAATTGCACAAATACAGTACTCGAGGTATTCAATCAGGAAGAAAATCGACAAAAATAACAAGGCACTGCGAGAACAGTGAAATCTGTTTAGAATTTATAGAAAGATGATAAGAAGTCATAATAAATGCTCAAGCAGTATCACTGATTCGAGAGATTAATAAGAATCGATTCAAAAATGTGTCAGGATTACTACGAGTTTTCTAGAGTATGAGAAAACACTCTATTCAAAGTGTACCAGAGTACAGGAGAACAAAAGAAAGAGAAGGGGACGAGAGAGAGAGAGAGAGAGAGAGAGAGAGATAGAGAGAGAGAGAGAGATAGAGAGAGAGAAGGCAATAAGGTGGTTTTTATCTTTAAAAAAATTGTCCAGGGATAGAAGTGAATATGGGGGGGGGATGTTGCAATTTAAAAAAAAGCAACTGAACTTACCGAAAATTCGCAACTAATAATTGTTCGCCTCTGCCGCATTTCTATGGGATGAGCATAAGATACACATACCGTATTTTCTCTATTAGTGCCCCTCCCTCTATTAGAACCCCCCCCCTCTAATAGTGCCCCCCCTTGCAAGGGTATTGAAAAATAGTACCCCACCCTCAAATAGAACCCCCCCCCTCCAATAGTGCCTCCCCCTAATTGTCTGAGAGACTTACCTGGAATATATGTTTGAGATATGGGATGCTCTTCCCAATGAACAAAATCTACGGTAAAACTGTTATTCCAATAATGATTCCATTGAAGTAGAGCTATAATTCTTCGTTTTGGTGAATAAATTGTTGTTATCAAACGTTTAGTCAATCACATTGAAAAATAGTGCCCCTCCATCTAATAGAACCCCCCCCCCCCTCTAATAGTGCCCCCCTCTAATAGTGCCCCCTCTCGCAAGGGGATTGAAAAATAGTGCCCCCGGAGGCACTAATAGAGAAAATACGGTATACACAAAGACCATTGTTCGTTAATTTAATTGTGGATGCCTGTATCTACATTAACTATTTCTTCATAATTTTCTTAGTTTCGTCTTGTACATCTTGTACACCTTCATCGCCACCTACCTTTTTTCGCAACAAAAAGGTACGTGGCGATGAAGGTGTACAAAGAATTGGTTTATATTCTTTTGTCGGGCAATTAAATGCTCATGATCATTCTTTATGTCGTCCTTTTCGCTACTTTGAAGCAAAAGATAGACTTAGTACCTTTTGCTTTCTCGTGGTCGGATGGGCCGACCATGCAGGACTTTCTTGCATCTTCGTTGACTTTGAGACGGACACGCAAGCATACTCAGATTCACTGAGAGACACGCAACTCGTGGGATGTGGGAGCTAAGGAGGAGAGAGAGAAAGAGAAAGAGAGAGAGAGAGAGAGAGAGAGAGAGAGAACGAAAGAGAGAGGGTAAGAGACAGTGATAGAGAGAAGAGAGAAGGAGAGACAGGGAAAAGGGAGAGAGAGAGTATGAGATAATGGAGAGAATATAGTAGAAGAGACCTAGAGAACAGTGAGAGGAAGATTAAAAGGACAGACGGGTAGAGAAAGCAGAGGATAAGGGAAGGAAGATGGATTTTTTAAGAGAAGATGGAACGAGAGGGATGGAGAGAGAGAGGAAAAGTGATAGAGAAAGAAAGAAATGGAGAGGAAACCGAATTCCCGAACTTGGAAAGAATTTGGAACGGTAGAGCCAGTTTTTCATTGGCATAGAATAAGGGAGTTATGGAGAGAGACAGGGAGAGAGAGAGAAAGAGAGACTGAGAGAGGGAAACGAGAGATAGAGAGAGGGAGAGCTAGAGGGAGAAAGACAAAAGTATGAGAGAAAGAGAAGAAGACAGTAAGCATGGATGAAAACATATAAATATGTACATAGATTCAATTTACGTTCTTACCGTTCTTCTTTCATTCGATATTCGATATCTTAAAGAGTTAATCAAAATCTACACACATTTGCATGTTTGTATGTCATTGAAGTCTTGTTTTGGTATTGTATTTCTCACTTTTCACGGCAGAACTAACCTTTGTACTCTCTCTCTCTCTCTCTCTCTCTCTCTCTCTCTCGCCATCTCCCGCGCTCCTTATTTCGCTCTCTTTCTGTGTCCGTGTCGCTTTACCTCTTTCTTTCTCTCCCTCTCTCACTCTCTCACTACAGAAAATCGAGCACATTATTCGAGTGGTGCCTATTTATGCTGCCTTGGCTGTGTTAGCTGCTAAGGAATGGGGGGGGGGGGCTTCTGCGGTGGCGGGAGAAGAAACAATTTGTTGGTGACGCGAGCAACAATTATTTTTGTCTTTACACTCTTTCTCAGTCTCTACGCCTTTCTCTATCTCTTTATTATTTCTAGCTCTCTCTCTACTCCTCTCTCACTCTCTCTATGCCTGCCCTTTCCTTCTCTCTCTTCTCTCTTCTTCATTCTCTCTCTCTCCCCATCTATCCCTTCCCTTTTCTTCCCTCTCTTCTATATATGTACTTCATCTCACTCGTTCTCTATCTCTCTTCTCTTTCTCGAATAGGAATGCATAGTATTATGTGACTGACGCAAGTATCCTCGCTTCTCTATACTGGCTCTCTTTTATCCTTCCTCCAAATAAGCTTCTTCATTTAGTGTCGTTATCGCTCAATAGTACCTTTACAAATTGACTTATCTAGATCCTCCCTCCCTCGCCCTCTCTCTCTCTCTCCCTCTTTCTCTCCATCCCTCTCTCTCTCCTTCTCTCCCTCTCTCTCCCCCCCCCCTCTCACTCTCTCTCTCTCTCTCTCTCTCTCTCTCTCTCTTTCAGTTTTTCTCGTTCTCTCTCGCAGTCTTCACCGCTTGTCCATGTAGCCCAACAAGGTTCCCCACGAAGAAACCCCGGTGCTTCTCCGCCAACTCTTCCACTTCCCGTTTCAAACTATAAGTGAGGCCGTGTTGGAGCAACAGAAGTCCGATGTTGTCGATTGCTTCCTCGTTTGCTCAGCTTCCTGGTTTTATTATCCCTCACGTTTTCTTATGTCATTCAAATTTACCTCTTGCTGTAACATGCATGGCTTCTGTATGTAGTAAAACAGTCGAGAACAACGATGGCTTTTCTATGCACGATTTTTATTAATTTTCGAGTAGACCATAAATGTTATTAACTGATATGTAAGTAAGTGATTTATTATGCACCTATAACTTTTCTCCATTAGCAATTTCTGCCACAGCTACGCTTTTATTCGTTACTACTACATTGGGTTCCCTGTTTCCGTTTCACGCAACGCTTTTGTTCAAATTACACAGTAATGTTTTTCTTCGGGCACAAGCACTTTATTTCTTTTAATGGTTATCTGACAATTAGGAGATCGTAGGTCTGGGTTCCTGAATCATTTGCGTAGACTTTAACGGCGCAACACAAAAAAAGAAATTGCGAAAGAGAACCTAAATGGGCTTGCTTTTCGGATTCCACAATGACTGTTTTCTGGTGGCTATCTTTGTCTCTCACTACGCGCGCTCTCTCTCCCTCGCTCTCTCTCTCTCACTCTTTCTTGCTCTCTCTCTCTCTTGCTCTCTCTCTCTCTATCTATTTCCATCAATATCTCTTACACCTTCTTTATCTCCCAGTGTGCTTTCTCTCATTGCTAGAGCCGTTGACTCGCTTCCGTGTGAGTCTTATATGTCCTCTTAATGCTTCCGCCCTCTCTCTCTCTCTTTCTCTATCTCTCTCTATCTCTCTCTCTCTTTCTCTCTCGCTCTCTTTCTCCCTCACTCTCTCTCTCACTCTCTCGCCTCTCCTCCCGTGGGACAATTCTAATTGAGAGAAAGAGAGGGAGGGTACAGCTCAGCCTCCATCGTTCTGTGCTTCGTCTGGGTGGACAGCCTGTCTGCCCCCTCCGCTTAGACCCCCCTACCCGTATTGTCACATCGCCCGAATCGGCAACATTCAATGTTCCGCTTGTCAACAACAGAAGAAGAAGAAGAAGGAAAGAAGGCTAAAAACGGAAGATCTGAAGACTCCGTTCAATATAAGAATAAGAAAAAAACAAAGCTGCCATTTCATTTTGGCCCTAACCATTAGATCTAAAGTTTTTCGTCTTTTCTACCCGAATCAATAAATACAATGGACGGTAGACTTGTAATCCTGCGTATATAACGTTATATTTAGTATCTAGAGCCACATTACAAAATGTGGAGACTTTCTCGGCCTTCTCCGCTTCTCACACTTTTGCACTTGTGAAGAAGAATCGAAGCATGTTTGTTTGGGAAAAGGGCATGAAACTCATGATGAGTAATCAGGAGGACATATGACATACATATGTACAAAGATGAACAAGAGGCTGTTTAATTAGTCGCTTCTTCTAACCATAAGATGGTTGCGACATCTGAAGGAAAGTAAGAGTGAGAGAGTAAGGAAGTATAGAGGTGGAGAGGGTTAGAAAGACCGGGAGAAAGAGAGAGAGAGAGAGAGAGAGAGAGAGAGAGAGGAGATATCTTCCAATCTTAAGCTTCGCACATCTCCGTTCGAATTAGTCTCCTGATCCGCCGATTAGGCTAGTCAACTTACACTTTTCACATTAAGCGCTGCGATATCCGTCCTTTGGCCGCGAAATGTGCTCATCGCTAGGTTTTTTTTGCTGTTTACGATTTCATTCTCTCTGTCTTTCTCTGTCTCTCTCCCTCTCTCTCTGTCTCTCCCTCTCTCCCCCTCTCCCTCTCTCTCTCTCTCACTCTCTCTCTTTCTTAAGCGTCTCTGTCTTATTTTGACGCTACACTGCTCTAGACGAGACATCGCTGAATGGAGATGAGCTTGGATGCCTCGCTAATGTTTGATTACTTCTTTGGGCCTTGTGACAGACATGCGTTGGCAATCGGCGATGTCTGTACATTCAGACGAGTTAATCTATTGTGTCGTTGAAGCAGCAGCCTATGCTCTCTTCATTTTTATTCTCAATGTTTTGAGAGATTGAGAGATAGATTCAATGACTGGGAGAGTTCAACAGCGAAATAGAGACAGTGATAGAGAGAAAATGAGATGAAGAGTGAGACTATGAGAAAGATATCATTGAAAGGACAGAAGCAGAGATCATATTCGTTCGTTGGTCAAAAGTATACGCTGAAATGCTTCTACGAACCACGTATGTATGTACATACACATGTACAGTCCCGCCCAGGATCTTGGTACTAAGGAGGGATCGGATGCATCAGAGGGATCCAAATGCATCCTCGCTAATAACAACTGTCCTAGGAAAGACTAAAATATTTTAAATGGTACATTAGTTTGCTCATAGAGAACGGATGCTACTGTTAAAAAAATCGATAATTTCTTATCATTTGATAAGAAGTTATCAGTTTTGCCTATAAAAAATTTCATTTTAAATATTTTTCAAAGAAACTTTTCCTGTATCATTATTTTGTCTCTACGCACATCCCCAAATAATAATATAAGAGATTTTATCATTGTTAACCGAAATCGTTAAATCAGACCTTATAACACATGTTCATGTTATATGAAGATTCGCCTTACGATGCTGAAGCTAAATATGAAAACAGTTTTCAAAACAAAGCATCCGTTGACGATATATTCCTGATTGTGTTTACTTGCATTATTTATTGAGAAAGAACAGGGCAGGAAGGCCTCGCAGGCCGAGGGGGCGGAGCCTAACCCTTTTTTTCTCTGCCTGTGCTATTTCGCTACCTCAAACTTGGGTAATTAAACCGAACGCGAAAAGCGTGCGCGCTAAAGCTCTAAGATTCAATACGAGTGCAGCAACCTAGATTTGAATAAATCATATCGGGCTAACATTGAGAGAAAGACAAAGACAATGGGGAATCCCGAAGAAAATCATACAAAGTAAACACAATTAAAAATTTATCGTCAACGGATGCTTTGTTTTGAAAACGGCTTTCATATTTTGCATCAGTATCGTAAGGCGAATCTTCACATAACATGAACATGTGTGATAAGGTCTCATTTAACGATTTCGGTTAACAATGATAAAATCTCTTATATTATTATTTGGGGATGTGCGTAGAGACAAAATAATGGTACAGGAAAAATTTCTTTGAAAAATATTAAAAATGAAATTTTTTATAGGCAAAAACTGATAACTTCTTATCAAATGATAAGAAATTATCGATTTTTTAACAGTAGCATCCGTTCTCTATGAGCAAACTAATGTACCATTTAAAATATTTTAGCCTTTCCTAGGACAATTGTTATTAGCGAGGATGCATTTGGATCCCTCCGATGCATCCGATCCCTCCTTAGTACCAAGATCCTGAGCGGGACTGTATCTAAATTTTGTGTATGTGTTTGTTATTACTCGCATCTCAGACGAAACTATGAACATACATATGTACTTATGTATATGCATTCAATGCACACTTTTTTTGAGTTTTAATGACTTCTCTTGAAAGTTCATTATGTATTTATATGTCTAATAATAAGCTCATCCACATATTTATGTGTTTAAGTTAGTCGTAAGCAAGATTTCCGTAGCAAACGTATAAAAAGAGCACTGGTCAAAAGGCTATTCGTGGATACTTGTATACAACTAATGTTATGCTCATACAAGTTCTGTTCTAAATATTTTCATGGTGCACCAACTCGCGCCTTATATGGCGGCACTTCGCGCGTTTCTTTTTATGAAAACACCGAAAGAGAGAGAGAGAGAGAGAGAGGAAGAGAGAGAAACGAGGAGAGATATGGAGAGATAGAACGAGAGTGAGAGAGAGAGAGAGAGAGAGGAAGAGAGAGAAACGAGGAGAGAAACGAGGAGAGATATGGAGAGATAGAACGAGAGTGAGAGAGAGAGAGGAAGAGAGAGAAACGAGGAGAGATATGGAGAGATAGAACGAGAGTGAGAGAGAGAGAGGAAGAGAGAGAAACGAGGAGAGATATGGAGAGATAGAACGAGAGTGAGAGAGAGAGAGGAAGAGAGAGAAACGAGGAGAGATATGGAGAGATAGAACGAGAGTGAGAGAGAGAGGGAGTTGCTTGATGAAAAGACGAGTTGCTACTTCCTAGCAACAGCAATACAGGAATGTAGTAGTCAGTAAAGAGAATGGCAGAGAACAAGAGAGGAGGATAGGAAATTAGAAGAACAGATGACAGAGAGAGAGAGAAAGAGAGAAAGAGAGAGAAGAGAGAGAGAGAGAAAGAGAGAGGGAGGGAGAGAGGAAGATAGAGAGGAGAGAGATAGAGAAGAAAGACATAGAGGATGAGAGAGAGAGAGAAAGCGGCAATTTAGTCAGCCGTAGTCGGCTTCTTTCCTCTTCCTTTTCATGAAGAGCGCGACACAGAAATCCCCCCCCCTTCTTCTCTCTTCGGCGAGAAATGGGATTGAGATTGGTGAATGTAGAAAATGGGCAGAGAGAGGGGGCATTAGAGGGGAAGCGGCAGAGAAAGGACGGGCCCGATTGAAACAGTACAGGAAATAGGGAGAGAGAGAGAGAGGAGAGAGAAAAGAGAGAGAGAAAAGAGAGGGAAAGGTGGAGAGGGAGAGAGAGAGAGTGTATGATGGAATACGAGCTTATCTCCTGAATAAGAAGGATTCCTGACTCACTAGCATTATTTGCTCTTCGTGAAGGACTAGTCTACTATTTATTTGTAAGCACATCATCATTTAATGGTTGTAATTTTACATGGTTTCTGAATCTTCTCCCAGATTCCGTCCGCTCTAATTCAGCCGCAGATCCAAAGCGCTATTTGTCTCCATTTGTTGTCTTTCTTTTTTGTATGAATTTTGTGCTTTTTTCACCATGAAAATGAGATATTTTCATATGTTTAATTTTAGTGTGGAATTCTTCAGAGACGTGCAAACAATATAACGACGGAAAGAAGTAAGTTTTGCCGCCCTCGATTTATTTGTTCTTTTCACCATTTTCTCTGCTTTAATCGAAAAAAGAGCGTGGAAAGAAGAATCCGACCAGCCATACCACAACATTTTTCCTTCATTTTTCCTTCGGCCGCTTGCGGACATCGAGGACACGTTTCAGATTGCAATTCGCACTCGTGCTTATAATCGCAACTGCAGCTATATTTGATGCTCTCTCTTTTCTCTCTTTCTTTCTCCCTCTCTATTTGTCTCTCTCCCTCTCTATTTCTGTCTCCCTCTTTCGTGTTATCTTCCCTCTTTCTCTCTTTCTACTCTCACTGCTCGCTAACCGTTCTCTCTCTCTCCCTGTCTTCCTTTTTTCTCTACTTTCTTCTCATATGTCTTTTCCCCTAATATACATAGGCATCGCAACCTTTTTTTGCAGGCAGTGTTGCTTGACATACTGTAGGATGAGTCAGCTTTGAAAATTTTCTAGATTTTACATGCATATTTATTTTTGTTGATTCCGTCGCTTTCGTTGATGCCAAAGCAACCTTGTTCGTATGCTGTGAGCATACCGGATCCTTCCTGAACACAGAGCTCTCCAAATTACGTACACGATAGAATTCTCCACTAAAATCGCTGGACTCTTCTTTAGTCTCGAATGTGAAGTGAAGAAGCAAAAGAAGAAAAGAAAGCTTTGCATGATAATAACAGCTTAGCCCTTTTCTCTCTTCTTAAAAGCTCCGGAATTTGTGCTTCCAAGTCAGAGAGAGAGAGACATGCAGAGAAAGAAAGAGAGCGAGTATGTGTGTATTTTTGAGAGACACCCCCGAACAGAAGATGCCAAGTTCAATAGAACATTATCCTCTTTACAGCGTTTACTTATTGCTGCCTAAGTCGCGCTAAACAGATTAATTTACATACATGTGTATGTGCATATCTTGAATAGCTGCCGAATTAACAACGCATATATTTTTTATTGTAAGAAAACTCGGTTTGTATTTATTAATCGCCCTCCGAGAATCCTTTATCCTCACAAAAACACGCTTACGCATTTACTATGCAATACATACAATTAAGAATTAAGAATCCCTTCTATTTTCTTTAACTGATTTTTTTTCTTTCTTGTATCCCTTGCCTTCAGTTGCCCGTTTGCTGCTGTTGCAAAAGCTAAGCTGCTTACGTATGTAAAAGATTCGCTAATTTGTGTCCATTCATCGTGGGACACACAAAGACACTCAACACACACTCTCTAATCTCTAGCGGACACACGCATTGACACTCTTTTGAAGTCTGCATATCGTTTGGTATGCTTGCCTCTCTCTCTCTCCTCTCTCTCTCTCTCACCCTCTCTGTCCACCTCTCTCCCCCTCTTTCTCTGTCCTCCTCTGTCTCACTTTCTTTCCCTCTTTTTCTCCTCTCTCTGTCTCCTTTCTCTCCCTCTCTCTCTCTCCCCTCTCCCACTCCCTTTTTGTTGTCATAGCGAAATACAGATGTATGAATGTAGCAAGTATAATTTCCGGCATGTGAGATAGAGAGAGAGGAAAAAAGCGAATTGTCAACACACGGTGAAGCTGCGTGTTCAAAGCGCCTTCTCAGTAGTCATCATCTTTCTTTCTCGTCACACTCTTGTCGCCTGCACGCGCACGCTCACGTCATCATCGTTATGTGCTATCAAAAACACGGCAGATCTAGGACGCAGAGTACAACAATTCTGCTTTCTTTTCACCTCCTTCCCACGCCTATTCACAATGATCGCCCACTCTTTATAGAAATCGTAGCTTTGTCCGTGTTAACGATGTCACCGTGGGCCTCTATAGAAAAGAGCATATTTGGCGGTATCACTCGGTGGGCGCTAAAAAGGCAGACGCCTTTTCTCAAAAGCCGTCTTTTCAAAGAAAGTCTCGTCACCATATCTCACAGTGGAACTCTTATTTGTTACGCCATCGTGAAGATGGCTTGTTGACCACTGCTCTAAATATTCGCTTCTCGGGCTGCACGGTTTTGAGGCTCGGAGAGTGGAGAGAGAGTGGGGAGACAAAGAGTGAACAAAAGAGGGAAAGAGAGTGAGTGATTGGGAATCCTTTTAGCGTGTAAAATTGTATGAGCATGTATGGTGATCGGGACAAATAGATACGTACATATGTATGTATGTATATGTATTAGAATGGCACGAAAACATTAAAGTAGTTTCCGGCGTTCTAATATGTAGTCTCCTAAAGGTAAGTTGATTTTAGCTCTGCGTGCACGTCATTAAACGTAATAACCAATATCGTGGGAATGTTCTTACCATTAGCGTTACTTTTATGTGAATGTACCTGCCTACTTATTCTCTTCCTCTCTCTCTCTCTCTCTCTCTCTCTCTCTCTCTCTCGATTTTGAGTTCTTTACCTCTCTCCGTCTCCCTCTTCTCCCTCTTTCTCCCTTCTTCTTCACTCCCTCTCTCCATCTTCTTCCACTTCTTCTCGCCCTCTCCTCTCTCTCTCTCTCTCACCCTCCCTCTTTCTCTCTCTCTCTCTCTCTCTCTCTCTTTCTCTGCACTAAGTTACAGTATGCGAATATTTGCCGACCGGGACACTACTATGTCATATCAACCAGACGTTTTCCTCCGTGTCCTTTAAGTGTCATTTTATAATTTCCGTCATTATGCACCCGTGTTAGTAGAGATTGCTTGTTGCACTCTGTGGACTATCACGGCTTCGTCTCATACAGAGACAGAGAGAGAGAGAGGGAGAGAACGAGAAAGAAAGAGAGAGAGAACGAGAAAGCGAGAAAGCGAGGGAGAGAACGAGAGAGCGAGAGGGAGAGATAGAGAGCGAGAGGGAGAGATAGAGAGCGAGAGAGAGTGGGAGAGAGCGAGAGAGGAACCATAAGTGCGAACTAGTGCATTCAGTAAGATACTGTTATCAAAAAGACAGTAAATGTTGCATTCACTCACTAACTGAAGCGGTAATGGAATGTAATCCTATGGATATATACTTTGCATCTCTAGCCTTTACTTTTTTCCCGCAAACTCTTTCTCTCTTTCTCATTCTTTCTTACTCTATCTCTCTCCTTATTTATCTCTCTCCCACTCACTCCCTCTCTCTGTGTCTCTCCGTCTGTTTCCCTCTCAATCTATCTCACCTTCTCTTTCTTTCTCTCTCTCTCCCTCTCTGTCTCTCTTTGTCTCTCTCTCCTTTTTAGACTCACTCTCTCTCCATCTCTTCCATAACCCCTCTCGGTTCTATCATCATCACTCTTTAAAGTGTGCATGAAACAATGTCCTTTCCACCCGTCGTAATCGTCCTTTCATATGCCATTTAGAGCATTGTCACTCTCAAGGAATCCCACTCCTAGCATATCGTCATAGCACAGCTCTCGCAATTGCATATGATGACGTCTCGTTTAAAAGTTTTTTTTATTTAAAAAAATCTGCTAGAAAGTTGGTTTGCGAAACTATTATTGTTAGACATAAAAATGTAATAAAAATTTAAAAATTCAATTGAGCTACATATTAGAAATTACCATCAACGCAGTTTCTATTTAGCTGTCTTTTGAGGTAGAGAGAGAAGGGCAGAGAGAAGGAGAGAGAGAGAGAGAGAGAGAGAGAGAGAGAGAGAGCGGAAAGAGGGATTGCGCAAGTGACAGAAAAAGATGAACTTATGTATGTACATAGATGTGGAGGCTCTGCGTGGGAGGGGTTGGGTTATATCCGTGCGTGCAGTATGTATCGTAGCCATGATATTAGGGAGAGAGAGAGAGGGGAGAAACAAGCGAGAGTGAAAAAGGAGTGGGAGAGTAAGGGAGAAGGAGACAGAGAATTTCGGAAAGAAGCCCAATAATCTGGCAACCATTTGCCAATTTCTCCTTTTGTATTTGCGACCCAAAGTGGAATGCAAAGAGCTGACTAGACTTTTCGTTCTCTCTTTCTCTCTCTTTTTCTCTTTCACTATTTTTCTCGCTTTCTCAATCTCGCTCTCTCGTTAGCTTTATTTCTTTCTCCCCTCTCTCTTTCTCTCCTTCACCTCTCTCTCTCAATTTCTTACGCTCTCTCAATCTCGCTCTTTTTAATCCCTCTTTCTCTATCTCTCTCTATCTCTCTCTCTATCTCTCTCTCTCTATCTCTCTCTCTCCATCTCTATCAAACTCGATTACTGGACGCCTACAGCCAGCAAGACAAGCTCATTGTCTGGTAACGGTCAATAACAGGCCAAGAAGAAAAACGTCCACTTTAAGAAATCTATGCAAATGAATATTAAATCGACTAGCTTTCTCAATCTTCCAATTCTGTTATTTTTCCCCCGATTCTTTCTGTATCCGATTCATTTATTGGAACAATTTGATTTTTTTTAAATAAATGTCAAAGTTTGGTTGGTATCGTTTATGCTTCATTTACACCGCGGCTAAAGTCGGAACTCAGAAAGGAAAGTGCGAGAGAGCACCAAGCACTTCTGCTGCATAATACGCTGCAGAGTTCGCCTTTCGTCTGATGAGAGTGGCGTTAATAATTCACATGGTTGCGGCTGCCGGACGGCAAGTTGAAGGACTCAATACCCGAATCTTTAATTCGCGCCTTTTTGCGAGTAATTTAGGGAGACGCTACTATAACAGTCAGGAAAAATGCAAATATGTATGTATGTAGATTACGGTTGAGGTTTTTTAAAATCACAATTGAAGATATCCATTTCTATCCTCCTTTTTACCAAGCAAAAAGAGAAGAAAGCTACAATGAACTTTTGTTGAAACCTGAATCAACAAAAATCAGAACGTCAAGCATCTTTTTAGTATGGAAAATGAGAAAGATGAGTAAAGTTTCCTTCAGACTTTGTTCATGATGCAAACTGTATCAACATTCAAAGTTCGTTAAAGTTTGGACATGCAAAACGAGATAGTGTGCAAAAGTGAGAGGGCAAAAGTGTGTAGAAGGCTGCTTACTTTCTTTTACACTGTTTTCGTCTCTCAATTTTACACACTATTGCATGGCAGAGACAGAAAGATGTCGCAATTTTAAATGTGACTCAACTCTCAACCAAGAACAAGTGGAATTTGAAACAAGCTTGCTATTTCATTACGTGAGTGTAGTGTTCTTCGGCAGAGATATGCCTAAGCATCTCTCTATTGAAGAGACGTAATTTGAGTTCAAGAGCGTTGACTCACTTTTGGATGATGTTAGAAATTTTCGATTTACCATTTGTTAGAATACCTTTAATGTGCATTAATATCACAATGTTTTTCGTTTATAAAAAAGATTCCATTTAGACAATTTTAGTAGTCATAGCCAAAGCGGGCGGGTGTGGTCGCGGCGAGGATGCGAGTTCTCCGGACGCTTTCTGAGTGAGCACTCGGCGCGAAGGGCGCGAGGTAGGAGTCTCACGGAAGACTGAGGTATGGTTACAGTTATTCTATTTACTCTTTTAAAGCCAAAGTCACTTCTAAACGTTGGTTCAAATTAGGTTTTGTATTATGGCTATTATGGCTGATTAGTTTTACTCTCCATGAAAATTGTTGCTGTTTTGTGCTTCATGATTGTAAAAAGTGTTTGCAATACTTAAACCTGCTGTATTCATATGTCTATTCAGCTTGTGATAGCGATGCCCGACTAGGAGTTCGCCATTCGTGATTACGTCAAGGCGTTCATCTTCGATGGCGCGGTAACCTGCTTGAAGAGCAGGGACTGCTTCTGCACTCGCCGTATAAAAAGGTGAATCTTAGATATTTTATTTTGATATCAACTACGAGAACATGTTCGATGAGCTGTCGATTGTTATCAAGAACAGCCACTTGCTTTGTGTTCATTGCTCGGTCTATCTGAGAGCGTCATTGCTGAGCGTGGAGAGCCAGCCCTTTCTCTGGATGACATCAAGCGGATGAAGGGACCCCAGCTGAGCACTCGCAATGGAATGCTCGACTCTCTTCTTCTCTCTTCCTTGAGCGAGTATCCAACAAGTGATCTTCCCTCCCAGACAGGCAATTCCCCGCCCCTGCTGGGAGGCCGTACCTTTCTTTTCTTCTAACACAGGCCTTCTTTATCTCCCGGATACTTTATTAATTGGTTTTCCCTCTCCCATCCCTCTACTTCTTAAACCATGACATGGAAAGCCGCTTCCCGTTTGAAAGAAAGGCCCGCGAGAAGTTTAGACGCCCTGTGCTGTTACTCCCCGTTGTTGTTTTCTCTTCAGCCACTATGAATTGGAAATCTTTTTAATGTTTTTGTTTGCAAAATAAAAAAATTAGGTTTTTCATATTCTACCGTACCCTGAGCTGACCGTACCGTATCCATTATTCCTTGTCGATCTGTTGGGTGATTTTGATATAGTAACGATATTTAACAAGCCTCACAAATTAATAGCCATATAAATCCGAGTTCATATAGTTCCATGGGGTACGGTAGAACTGCTCGTTGGGTACTGTAGTTTTGTGCGCGAATCTTGTTTGTTTTCCAATGGTTGTTATTACTAGGTTGTTAGTTTAATTTTTTGTTAAAGCAATAAATTTCTTGTTCCTTAATGACTTATGTACTTCCAAAACGAGAACACGGCTGGCGAAAGCGATGCAGCGCCAGCTCAACACCAGTGACTAGTGACTGGGAAGCGGATGTCAGCATAGCAGAGTGATTGCATTCCTTCTACTGTTTTCGTCCAAAATGTTTGCCACAGTGGTATCTCTCTCTCTCTCTCACTCTCTTTCTCCCGGTCTCTCTCTGTCCCTTTCTCTCTGCATCTCTTTCTCTCTCTCTCTCTCTCTATCTCTCTCTCTGTGTCTTTCTCGGTCCATCTCTTTGTCTCTATCTCTGTTTTTCTTTGTCCATCTCTTTGCCTCTCTCTCCATCAGATTCGCGAATTCTCAAGAAAAGAGTCTTGCACATGCCCGGTTGGTTGGCGTGATAGACCAGTTGCCGAGACTAGTGATTAAGCACCGTATTAATGGTTCTAAAAAAAGTTCAACTAACATCAATCGCATACGACAACACATGAAAGAAGCTGTTCATAAAACCCACTTGTTCAAAAAATAAAGAAAAGTTGTGTCATCTTTACTCCGGAACATAAAGCAACTTTTTCTGAAATGTTCATGAACTTTTTGTGAAACTGGCACCACTTTTGCCTAGATTAATAGCACGGCTGAATCTTACAATTTGAGCAACATTCATTTTCATGCATTTTTTTTTGGCAAAAATCAAAATTAAAATCAAAATCGTACGGCATAAACAACGGAAATAGCAGCTCTATCCGGTTAATTTCCGCATGTCAGCGAGTGGGGAGGAGGCGCCTGAGGGGCTGATTAGTTGACTGCGATAAGCGCGTGGACGCCATGGCCAATCAAGCGACCATTTCACGTCTCTCTCTCTCTTTCTTCTGCTCTTCATGGACTCTTCCTCGCGCTTGTAATTAGACAGAGAAGGCAATTTTTGCGTCCTTTTCATCTACCTCTCTCCCTCTTACGCTCTCATCCATCTCTTCTCTCTCTCTCTCTCTCTCTGTCTCTTTCTTTCTCTCTCTCTATCTCTATCTCACTCTTTCTCTTTCTCATCTCTCTCTCTTGCCCTCTCGCTCTCCCTTCTGACCAAGTGCTTCCAACAGCTCTTGTAATTCTTGGCGGGATGCAACGTCGCGAACGGAAGAGAGAAGGACGCCGTGCTCTTCTCCTCTTCTTTTCCCCTTTGTTCTTGCCCGATTTGTCGCCCCCGGCAAAGAAAGGGAAAAAAAAGAATGCTTTCTTTCCCAGCAACCTCCACTTCACACTCTCCACTGAATTGACTCATCCGCCAACTTTCGCTCAAGAAATCGAAAGAAGGACTACCGTATTACCGTATTATCTGTAAACTTCAGTAAATTTTGCTCGGCCAGAAAAGAAGCATAATTTTATTCTTAAACCACAATATTTCATTTAAAGCATTTCTCATGCTTGCTTGCAACAACAATGCTTTTGTTCTGTTTTAACATTTCTAAATGTCAAAGAGTTTTGCATAGGTCTGTCTGCAATAGTCATCACTCTGTCTGCAACTTATATTTTTCGTGGATTCTCTCTCTCTTTCGCTCTCTCTCTCTCACACTCTTTCTCTCTAGCACTCTTTCTCTCTGTCTCTCTCTGTTTCTCTGTCTCTCGTCCTTTCGAATGATTAAAATCTTGCTGGCATTTTGTGGTCGTCCTTTTGAGCATGCTTAAGAAGCCCTCTGACCATTGCATCACATCTGTGAAGACATAAAGAAGAAACAGAAAATTGTTTTGAGTCAAAGAGATCAAGAGAGAGAGAGAGAGAGAGAGAGAGCGCGCGAGAGAACGAGAGAGTTAGTAGGTAGAAAGTAAGCAAAAGAAACCGAGAGAGTGGAAGACCGACTGAGCGAGGCAGAAGAACAAAAACCATGCCCTAGATGATTAGAGGAACGAGGTCCTAGATGCAAGGCATGTCGTCTTTCTACCACTTCTCCAATAAGTATGTATGTTCGCTTCTCTCTAATTCTCTTAGTCCCTCTCTCTCTCTACCTCTTTCTCTGTCTCTGCTTCTTTCTCTGTCTTTCTCTCTATCTCTATCTCTCTCTCTTCCTCTCTCTCTTCCTCTCTCTCTCTTTCTCTTCCTCTCTCTCTATCTCTATCTCTTCCTCTCCCTCTCTTCCTCTCTCTCTCTAACTCTCTCTCTCCCTCTCTCTCTCCCTCTCTTCCACTCTCTCTTCCTCTCTCCCTCTCTCTCTCTCTCTCTCTCTTTCTCTCTGCCCGAACCCACTTTGAAACAACTTACTTTCACTCGCTATTTCCCTCAAGCAATGTATCGTTCTCTTCTAATTGCGCTCTTCTTCTCCAAGAGAACTCTGCCCATCCTGGGTAGATGAATAATTCATTGCGTGTTTCAAGAGAGCAGGAATTTCTTTCGCCTCGATCGTCGATCTCTTTCTCTCTCTCTCCTTCTTCGATGTCCACAACTTGCGTCTTTTGCTCGCGTCGAACAATATAAGTTTGTCTCAGAACTCACTCGTTTTCTCACACGTTTACTAATGTCATTTACTACAAAACTCATATTACTTGTCTGTGCCACTTCCGCATTAAACGTGCTTGTTTTGATATGATACGAGAAACTTCTCTCTGTAGACACACGCCTACATACATACATTTTTGCAATTGGATTTTCCTTGCTTTTTTGCGTTCTAATACAGAGTCGTTGTGAAAAGGGAAGTGGTAGATGGTAGGCATGTTTGTAGGTGGACGACTATTGCTTACTTTCAAAGTCAACGAGCAGAGGTACGGGTTTTCTTCCTAAAATTATGCATAAGCTGCCCCCCTTATAACAACCCCCACCACTAATTGAACCCCCATCTGACAATGTAATTGGAAAATAGTACCCTCTCTCCAGTAGAACCCCTCCATCTAATAGTGGCTCTCCCGCTCAAGGTTGTTGAAAAATGGTGGGGGAGGTGTGCTAATAGAGAAATTGACGGGTAATTAAAATACATTGTCAATCATTTTTTTAATTAAGTTTAATTACTTAATTTATTTAATTTCTTTTTTCAAATAATAATTTTAGACGCCGAGGATGTCGTCGGCGGCCATGGCGACGGCTGCGGCGACGGCGGCGCCAAGCGGGCCGCCCCCGCGGCGGACGGCGAGCAGTGGCGGGCCACCAAAGTGCTCCGCCACCGGCCTCATGGCCAACACGCCGAGGGCGTCGCTCACTGGTATCCAAGAAAATATTTATATTATAAAAGTTAAAATTAATATTTAGCTTTTGTATTTTAAAAATGTTTTTTTTACATCTTTAAGCTATAAGAATTTCTTGAGAACAAATGAAACACGATATACGTATACATATTAATTGTATTTATAAATTCCATTCATACATTTTTTTACGAATATGTTTAATGAATCTTTAATGATTTGTTGAATGGCATTAGCAAGTACAATCCAACCGTAATACTACTCATTCTCAGGCACGCTCACTTCAATCGCACGCAAAACAGTTCCACCTCCGCGCGTCGCTGGACATCAAAACAAGGAGCCAAAGGTTAGCTGCACAATTAATTCGACTTTTTTCTATGAAAAATAAACATGCCAAAAAGTAATCACATTTTTACATACTTACCCAACACTGGCTACTAATTTACAGTCAGTACTAGTAGTCTCAGCTAGTTTAGGCTCGTAACGCTAATAGAAGTAACAAATTTTTAATTGAATTAAAAATAACCAAATCTTTAGTAATCGCATGGATTATTCTGTGCAAGGAGAAAAATTTTACTACTAGTTATTCTATTTTCTCGATTTGGTCGAAGCTTGTTTTTGTTTTCTTGCGCTGAAAGAATAGTGAAAATAAGCTTCAAAAGATTCGATTTCTCTTATTGTGGCAAAAACTGTTTTGATTGGCAGTCATGCTGCTGACACAGTGCTCGGGAGAATGTTTGTGTTGGAATCGAGTTCTTCTTGGAGCATATCGAATGTCATCTCATAGCCATTTTCTCGGGTTTCTCACATTCGTCTAGTCTTTTTTTTCTCATAGGTGAATCATTCATTGTTTTCTTTCTTTCTCCAATGCCTTCATCATTATTCATGTTTAGAAAGATTGTGCGTCAATGTTTCAAATATCTCCCGTGGATGTTGTGCGTACGGGCAAGTGTCAATGTGTGTAGGTAGTATTCTAGGTAGTATTCTACCATGCACATTTCTATGTATCTTTCAAAGAAGATTATAATGACGCAGGAGTAATGAAAAAAAAGAAGTGATAAACAATGAAAACATGCACACAAATGCCTTTCTTGTCTTACCTTTTCAGGCAAATTTTTTTTTCACCTACAAATGTTTAAACCACTGCGAGTTCGCAACTATGGTAAAGCACGATCCATTCCCAGCTTTAAGTCCGGCCCCTTCATGAGTATGAACATTGTAAATCACCGGAAATATGTAGATACAGTCAATGTCGAAAGTTCGCAAAATCAGTCGAATTAACTGTCCAATCTAGAATAATGCACACGTCTTATAGCCGATATTTTGACGTTGGCAGGAAATTGGCTGTTAGTCTGAAGCCTTTTCTGTTTGCGCAGGACTTTATCTCGATCTCGCTCTCTCTCTCTCTCTTTCTCTTTTCTCTTTCTCTCTCTTTTCTCTCTTTCCCCCTTTTTCTCTCTCATTGTCAGTCTCTGTCACTTTTCTCTCTCTCTTTTTCCGTCTCTCTCTTTCTCTCTTTCTCTCTTTCTCTCTCTTTCTCTCTCTCTCTCTCGCTTTCTCTCGTTCTCCCTTTGTCCCTGTAATATGGCTCCTGAGTTGGCCCTTCGACCCTGTGTCTCCACCGGCCCTCCGGGGGATCTCGGTCTCCCTTCCACTCCTACCAACAGTCTTGCCTACTCCTGCAACGTGCTTTGCTTTTCCGCCTTCATCCCGAATGAGCGCACGTATAAAAGACGCTCATCTTTCCACGGCGAGAGTAACCCTATTATTCACTCGCTCTCTTTCTGTCTCTCTCGCTAACTTTTTGTCTCTCTCGTTCTCTCTCTCCTTCTTACGCTCTCTCTCTCTCTTTCTGTCTCTCTCTCTTTCTCTCTCTCTTTCTCTCTGTCTCTTCCTCTCCCTTTCCCTATCCTCTTCAACGTCTAATTCTCCCACGCTGCTTCGCTTCTTTCTTTTCTTCTAGTTTTTCCTCCACATTTTATTCTAATTTCTTTTCATTCACTTACTTATTCCTCTTATCTTTTTCTCACTCTCCGCCTTTGCTCTCTGCCTTTCTCTCTCTTTCTCTTTTTCTCACGCTCTCTTCATCCCTTTCTTTCTCACTTCGTCGCGTCGCACTTCCCGCTGACAGTATTGCTCATCTCCATGCTCTGCGTGCGAGCGAAAATGAATGGTGTACGACAGTGAGGGAAAACTAGAAAGAAAAGTGAGAGAGAGAGAGGGAGAGACAGAGAGAGAGAGAGAGATAGACACAGAGAGAGAAATAGAGAAACTAAGGAGAGAGAGAGTGAGAGAGAGAGAGAAAGGAAATTCGAGAGAAAGAAATCGAAAGGAAAAAAGCACAAAAGCAATAGCAGCACATGACCATGCGTGGGGCTTTTACAAGAAGAAGAAGAAGAGGAAGAGGAAGAAGAGAGAGAGAGAGAGAAAGAGAGAGAGAGAGAGAGAGAGAGAGAGAAGGAAGCAGATTGTAGCCCACGGCCTCCTCTCTTTCTTAGAATTTCTGATCTCTTTCCTTCCGGTATCTCCCACCCTGCAAAGAGAGTAAAGTGAACAATGAATGTGTGCTAAAGCAAGAAAAAAAATTCCTGAAGGCTCGATTCAAAAAACGGGCCTCAAACTAGACATAAATATTTTTATTTTATTTTAACCGTAAATATTTTTTTACTTTAAATCTTTCCTATAAATTGGCCGATTTTTTTTGGTGATTCAGGTATAAGATACATACATATGTATGTACATATATGAGCGTAAATGTATGGAGAATTGTCTTGCTTCCGGCTATTTTCCGTTGCTTTTAATCTCTTCATTCGCTCTTCTCACAAAATTGCTTCATTTCGCTGTGTGTGCGCATTCTTTCCTGTCTTTTCTACTATGGACTGTGGTTCGGAGTTAAATCTCGCTCTCTCTCTCTCTCTCTCTCTCTCTCTCTCTCTCTTTCTCTCTCTCTCTTTCTCTCTTTCTTTCTCTCTCTCTCTCTTTCTCCCTCTCTCTCTCTCATTCTCCCTGACTTTTTCTCTTTCTCTCTCTCACTCTTTCTTCATCTCTCTCTTTCTCTTTCCTCTCTCATTCTCTATTTCACTCTGTCCCCTTCTCTCTACCTCTTTCATTCTCTCTCTATACTAATTTCTCTACCGTTCTCTTTCACTACTCTGTATCTCTGTTTTACGCGCCATCAGCTCATTACCTCCAGCACACTTACTCCTTTTTACTCAATTCCTTTCATCTCGTTCACTCGCATTCTCTCATATTTTTGTGCTCTCTTCTCGCTCACTCATGTTCTGTTCCCTCATTTCTGTCTAGTTCCCTCTCCCTCGCTCTCTCTCTCTCTCTGTCTTTCTTTTCCATCTCTCTCTCTCACACTCTCTCTCTCTCTCTTTCTCTTCCTTCTCTCTCTCTATCTTTCTCTTCCATCTCTCTCTCCCTCTCTTTCTCCTCCTTCTCTCTCTCTCTCAGCCCACTCACTTAGCCTTCACTCCTCACCCACTCTTCTTTATCGGAGCTTAGCCACGAAGGCTGTCGCATAGAGCCACACCAATACACAAGCAAATGCCATGAAATGTAGGCACATAAATACATAAGTATATCGATAGAAAATATTTCTAATTATCCACTTAGGAAACATGGACTATCGTAAAGATTTTTTTTACATAAATACGAGAGTTATTTATGTGAATAAAGTAAAATTCTTGAAAAAAAATTTGAATAGTAAAACTGAATGACGAATGTCTGCATATGTTCACCTTTGTATATGTACCTATGTATTTATATTTGGTTACATCCTTGACTGTGATCATTGTGTATTGTTGATTCAATGATTCATCGCTGTCGTTGGATGGAGTTGTTTGATGTTCAGTTTAGTTCAGGCCTGATTCAGAAGAGCTCATGCTACACTTTTCACTTAACTTTTCCCTAATTAGATTATGGCTAATGTCTGGCAGACAGAAAATGTTGACAGCATTGTTACATATTACATACATGCTATATGTAAAATGCAATAGGCCATCAGGAAAGATGTCTCCTTGCATGTATTTTTATCATATTCGGGTACAGGCGCACTCTAATTGGTAGAGAGAGAAAATTTATTGACATAAGCGATGCTCAAGTTGCAGCCCACTTTCGGATCTTTCTATCTCTCTCTCTTTCTCTCTCTCTCGCTCTCTCTCTCTCCCTCTCCACCCTTCCAGATCCTTCCTCCTCCTAACCCCTCATGGCCCTTTCAACATTCATTTCCCGCACTTCGTGTCCTCGTCCGCCCGGTAGACGTGTCAATCGACGAATCGTGACATTTCGTTGACTGAAGCAGATAGGGGAAGAGAGAAAGAGAGAGCGAGAGAGAAAGAAAGAAGAGAGAGAGAGAAGAGAGAAAGAAGAGAGATAGAAAGAGAAAGAGAGAAGTAGAAAGAGAGATGAGGAAGAGAGGCAGAGAGAGACGGAGAGTGAAAGTGAAATTGGAGTTATTGGAAAAAGAAAATAGATGCTAATAGTAAGAATGATACATTTAAGAAGTGAAAAAAGAAAAGCATGTACATATAAAAGAGGTAGAGCGCTAGATGTAAGTGCGACAGAAATAAGGGGAGACAGTCAAAGAGAGAGAGAGAGAGAGAGAGTGAGAGAGAGAGAGAGAAATATTGAGAGCGAGAGAGAGCGAGAAGAAGATGAGAGAGTGTAAGAGAGAGAGAGATAGTGAGACTTAGAGAGTGAAAGGGTGCTCCGTGTCAATTTCCTTCTTCCCTGACGTCCCGAGAAGAGCAGCGAAGGGGCAAAGAAAAGGCCGACGAGACTGGCTTCTGCCGTCGCTGCTGTTGCGGACGATGAAAAGCAGCTGCTGGCTGCTGTGCTCTTGTCTGTAGGAGAGAGAGAGAAAAGGAGAGAAAGAGAGAGAGAGAAGCGAGAGAAATAGCAAGAGAGAGAGAGAGAGACGAGAGATAGGGAAGCGAGCGCGCGAAAGAGCCCGTAATGGAGGGGGCTCTGAAACGTGAGAGGGGGGGGGGGTAGGGCTATGACCATTCACGACTGCCCCGCCTTCCACACTCTCTGGCAGCCGAGTGCGCAGCCGGTGGCTAAGAGAAGACTCAATTTATTACTCTTTTTCTCTCTCTCTTCACTTTCCGTGTCTCTCTCTCTCTCTGCCATCTCTCCCCTCATGTCTCCAACCTCTATCACTCGCTCGCTCCACCTTCCTGAACCTCTCGGAACTTTCTCTGTCTCTCTCGCTCTCTCTCTCTCTCCCTCACATCATTTGCTTCTTCTTTCCGCATCCACTTCCGCGTCCTTTTCCGCGTCGCTCGCTGCTGCCGCTGAGAAGCGCGGCACGGCGCCGGCTCTCGCGGCGGATCGGCCATGAACATCTCGCGGGAGGCCGACAAATCGTCGTCAACAACCTAGACTCGGCGTGTTTACCATTTCCCGTGTCGCAATGCCCCGCCTGCTATCGTGCAGACTGGTAAGACGATGCGACGCACCTCGAGTAAGCTTTTGTCTGTGTTGTGGAGAACGGCGTTGAGCAAAAAAAAAAAAGAATTTTCCGGCCCAGGAAATTTCAGTCGTCTTTAACGGACAATCACAAATGATTGACACACCAGAATCACGGTGCCATTCTTCATCTTTAATGAAATGTTTGTGTGTCTTTACTTTATTGCAACCGCCACTCGTGCTAATTGTAAGCTCCTCGAAAGGGCAACTGAAAGAGAAAAAAAAGCTCGAAGGCTACAAAATGTGCGCGTTCTACGGCGATAAGTTCTGCTTCGCGCATGCATACAAAATAGATGGAACATGGGCGAAAAAAATTTTCTTTTTTTTAGACTACTACGGATTTTGATGCTATTTACCAGGAATTGTGTTTGTTTCACTTTAAAGAAATATTGCTCGGAACTCCAATTTAGCAGCGGCAGCTGGATGTGAATTTATCGAGAATGAGAGAAAGCCCAAGAGAGAGAGAGAGAGAGAGAGAGAGAGAGAGAGAGAACTCGCCTCTCTTCTTTCCGCTTATGAGAGCAAAAGACCGCGCGAGAATTAACACCGTTTAGGTGGAAAGAAAGCGAGAACGGTGCTCTTCTTTCTCGCTTCCGAGTATTCTTCTCTTTTTTCTTCATTTTTTTTTCTTTTTCGCAGCGGTCGCGTTCATCTTTTTGCTCTATGAACAGCTCCATCTCTCTCTCTCTGTTGCATATTTCATATTCGAGAGGGAGAGAGAGAGAGAAGAAGAAGAAGAGAGAGAGGGAGCTAGAGAGCGAGACGATGGGAAGAGGATGAAAGGGAGAGAGAGAGACTTGCCGAAATAAGGAGGGAGAGAAAGAGGGTAAAAGAAGGAAAGAAGTGATTGAAATGGTTGCCGAATTGACAAGGAAGTCGGGAGGGGAGGGAAAGAACAACAGAGAAAGAAAGAGAGTGAGAGAGAGAAAGAAGGAGAGAAATGTGCAGCATCAGCGCATCAAACATGCGGCATCGTGCGTGCCTCTTCAGTCTCCTTCTTTTTCTTCCTCATCTTCCAATTTCACAAATTGCGCACGAGCATCTGTAGAGACAAGCCTGGCATATATATGCAGATGTATTCAGCATCGACATTGAGAGAGCGTGAGAGAGAGGAGAGGACGAGGCAGTGAGAGAGAGAGAGAGAGAGAGAGGACGAGGCAGTGAGAGAGAGAGAGAGAGAGAGGAGAGGACGAGGCAGTGAGAGAGAGAGAGATAGAAAGAGAGGAGAGGACAGGCAAAGAGAGAGAGAGATACAGATGTCTTTTCGTACTAGGTATGTATTCTTTTCTTTGCTCTTTTTTCGCTCCACCCCTCCCTTTCTGTCTCTCTTTATCTTTCTCCTCTCTCCATCACTCTCTCTCTCTCTCTCTAAATATGCGTGGTATAACCTTTTAGTGCCCATACGTCGGCGTCGCAAAACCATTTAAGAGCCTCCTCCTCCTCCATTCAACTGCACTGATACTTCCAGGCATGCGCCAGTGTACATACATAAAGGTGAATAACAGATGCGCATGGCTCACTCGGCATGGAAAGAGAGAGAGAGAGAGAGAGAGCAGCAGAGATACAAAAAGAGAGAGAGAGAGAGAGTGCAGCAGTGATACAAAAAAAACAGAAAGAGAGAGTGCAACAGAGATACAAAAAAGAGAGAGAGTGCAACAGAGATACAAAAGAGAAAGAGAGAGAGAGAGAGAGAGAGTGCAGCAGAGATACAAAAAAGTAGAGATAGAGTGAAAGAGAAAGAGAACTAAGAAGAGCTAGGCTAGAATGATATTTTGAATATCCTAGGAGGCGTAAATTCCTCTGACTTCTTTTTTTCGTCTTTTTTATGTTGTAAAGGAACGCTTGAGGCATCGTTCATTGCCATAATTCTGTGCATTCGTCGGCCCCTCGGCCACTGTGATCTGCTCTATCCGGACTGCTGCTGCCCCCCCCCCCACCTCTCTCTCCTCGCTGGCCCCCCTCAGGGGTGCCCCCCCCTCCCCCCGGCTTAGGTCTCTTCTCTCTGGCTTCCGCTTTTCGTTGTCCCCGAGGCGCTAATTACGCGCGCCCGTGACTAAAGGCAGTAGAGAGGGGGAGAGAGGGAGATAGAGGGAGAGATAGAGAGAGAGGGATAGAGAGAAAGAGTGAGAGAGAGAGATAGTAAAAGAGAGAGATAGAGAGAGGAGCAGCAAGAGAGGAAATTGCGAAATTGCGCACGAACGCAGAAGTCGTCGTTCGTTTTTTCCTGGAGCGCTGCGAGATCAGCCTCGCCCTAGAAGCCAGGGAGGAGTCCAGAGTCTCCCCGATAAGGGGGAGGGGACTTGCAGGAGATAGGGACGGACCACTCGGGCTTGTGCAGGAAAGCGAGAGTCGTCACAATGCACATTATTCTAGAAGATGAGCAGACGACGAGGAGACAGTCATCGAAAAAGAGAGAGAGAGAGAGAGAGAGAGAGAGAAAGAGAGAGAGAGTGGGGGAGAGAACGAGAGATAGAGAATAAAAGAGATGGAGCGAACGAGAGAGAGAAATTGAGAGAGTGAGAGAAAGAGTGAGAGAGAGAGAAAACGAGAGAGAAAGATGGCGAGAAGTTTGAGGAAGGCAAACAATTCCTTGAGAAGACGATAATAGGCAGAGCGTGCGATGAGATGAGAGTAGACGAGGCATTGTCTTGGGCTTCTGACAAGGCTGCATAAGAAGGAGCACGACGAGACAGTGAGAAGGGCGAAGAGAGTAAGAGAGAAAGAAAGAGCGTGAGAGAGAGAACGAGGTATTGAGAGAGAGAGAGATCGTGACTCCCTGAGAAATACAGGTTCATATGTATGAACGTGCATCTAATCATGAAGCTGAATATGATTCAAATGACTTTTTATATCTACGAATTTAATATTAAAGAAAAACAGCGAAAGAAGGAAACAGTTTTACATAGCACGAATTTTCATTGTCCTCAAAAAAACAATCTGGGATTGATGATCAAGTTTTATGGTGTTTTTTTTTTAAATTCTTTCTTGCCTTTCTATTCATATTTGCGTTCAAGCGAACAACTTCCGATGGTTTCCAAGGAGATGAGTAACGAAATAGTTCCGCGTGAAAAGACTTCGAGTACACAAACTTGCAAGAAAAAAGTACTACTTTTGTTTCTTGGCAACTTTCTTTCTCCTTCCTTCATCGACGGCGATCTCCCGCAGGGGCCGAGTTCATTGTCAGGATTGCTGCCGATGAGTGTGTATTGAGAGTGAAGAGAGAGAGAGAGAGAGGAAGAGAAAGAGAAAGAGACAATGAGAGATAGAGAGGATAAACGAGAGAGTTTGCTAGATAGAGAGAGAGAGAGAGAGAGAGAGAGAGAGAGAGAGGTGAAGACGTCAACCCTCTCCTGGCATCTGACTCGCGCACCTGCGCTGCCTGACTACTCCGCGCCTCTCCTGAAACACTCGAGTGTGAGTTGGAGAGGGCGGGGACAGAGGGCGAAAGGGCGGTAGAGAAAGAGAGAGAGAAAGAGAGAGACAGACAGAAAGAGAAAGAGAGATATTGTAAAGGTGCGTGTCTGGCTTCTGAAGTCAACAGCCACATGTTCCGCAGTTGCTAGGCCGGAAATATTCGAAGAGCGACGACTAGGACGACGAAACACTCACCATCCCGTTAGGTCTCAGACAGACCTAGCAGAAAGGGCATCCAACCCCCCCCCCACCATTGGGTCTCACTCAGACCCAGCAAGAGCATCCAAGACAGCCCCTAGACCACCTGAAGTCTACGTATTCAATACCTATTCATAGGCTCTCGAGAAAAGGCATCTATTACATCAATCCAAGGTACCATACTAGTACCTATAGGTACTTGGACCCCCGGCACCTGCTTAGACCCTTTTAGACTTTGACCCATTTACCCCCACCCTCGCTCCCCCTCAACCATGTTGCGGAGTGTGGTGTCGACCGAGTCGGCGCCAAAGAGTGGGATGAGCACGCCCCGCTCGCACTCCCCCATTGACATGCTCCTCACCGACTTCTCCGCCACTTCCACTCGGATTCAATGGCTGACCGCCACGCTCTTCCAGCGGCCAATCTCGAGGTCGTGCGAGGCATGCATTGTCAGTGGCAAAATGACTCTCTCTCTCTATCTCTCACTCTCTCTCTCACATCTTTATGTCTCTCTCTCTCAATTCCTCTCTCTTTCTCGCTCTCTTCTCTGATCTATGTGAAGGCTAAAAGACTAGACTATAAGACTTAGAAGGTTAGTCTGAATTAGCGTTCTTTCTATCCTGTTTAAAGAAGGCTCTCTCTCGCCCCATTAGCTGAATTGACGAGGTGTTCGTGTTGCGAACAGCTGCGCGGGCCATAATAAAATCGAGCTCATGCTCAAGTCATATCAGACACTTCCTCATTCGCGCGCGCATGCTGCACTGAGATTAGTAGGAAAGATTGAGATTACATTTCAAAGACGACCGATTTCCGTCAACGAATAATGTGTACATAAATACATACAGGCATCAAGTTCTGTCGTCCTTCCAGGACAGAGTAATCTGTACCTATAATCTCGTATGGCAAATCCTTCCTCGTCTAGTATCACGATCTTGTTGAATCAAGTTTTTTTTTTAAATCGTCCATAATGACATTCAATCTCTAAAAGGCTAGTCTGATTTCATGTTTGATCTTGGGTGATTTTATTTTGAAAAGTGCACTGGTGATCGAAGGCAGACACCATCAGAACACAACGACAGTGATTTCATCATCGCATTAGGTTGCCATCGCTTGAGAGGGTGGCATGGCAATTCCATGACGTGTGTCACATCTTCTTGTGTTCATGTAACGGAAGTACACGTGCTAATCATAAACATCATTTCATCAGCTACCGCAACATTGCTCCTGATCCTTTAGCATCTTGTTAGGATGGCTCTTTATCTTACACTATTTTGCTCCGCGTAGTTATCATCAGTGGTTATCACGTGGCTAAGTCACGTCTGATCTCTCCAGAAGAAGATTATGGATTACTCTTTTAAACAGATATTCTGTAATTAGCCCGAGTGCCAATGTCGTCTACAAACAGAGGAGATATACAGAGGGGATTATAACTCGGAGCACGCAAAAACATCTCGCGCGCTATTCTGTGTAGCAAGAAACTTTTTGTCAATTATCTAGCGCAAGCAAGGGTGTTCTCCCGAGAAGTTCACTTACCATTAGAGAAGGAGGCTACTAAAGTGAACGATTCTTGTTTTGTTAATGCCCCAGGTTTATTGCTCATCGTTTCGTTTAAATAATGTATGGATATTAAAATACAAAAAATACAGCTAATATGTGTAAGCAAGTTGTTTTAAATAATAATGAAAAATTTTATAGGAGACGTCACTGGTGCCGAATCGGCCGGCGGTTTCGCCGCCGCCGGCGGGTTCCGCGGCGACTTCGCCGTGCGCCGCCGCGGCCGCCGCAGTCCTCGACAAACGATTCCACTCACTCGACTACCGCGTCTCTGCCGGACACTGGAAGATCTTCGCGGCACGCAGCGTCTTCGGAGACAAGGCGCGAAATTTGAATTTGAAATTTAATTTAATTTTTTTTTCTTTGGACAAAAAAGAAGCCATCAAACCACCAGCACTTTAATGAGTCTCGGAGGCAATTAAAACGAATGTTGCTACCTGAGCTGGCTCTCGTGACCTTTCTCTCTGACACAAATTTGTCTGTCTTCTCGCACCAGCGCATCTCCCGAGGGAGAAGAGGTTCCGAGAAAGATAGAGCGAGGCGCTGAAGCAAATTGCCACAAGTTACCGCCGGTGTTTTTTAATAGCTCTCTTTTATATGAGCCATGACACCGTTTCGGAAAGAAAGTGTCACGTGACTTTTTGATTGAATGCTTAAAAAAATATATGTATTTTTTTACTTTGCCTTCCACGTTTTCCTTCTGATTTCTTCTTTTTCTAGCCGTGTGAGCACATTTGCGAATCTTTCAATATAAATACATGCATACTACATACATGGGAATCATTCTCTCATTACTTACTCTCATTCTTCCGGTGTCGTTCTTTCTTTCATTCTCTCCCCTGACGCGTCACGAGTTCGGACATTCTCACGTGAGATCTCGAGCAGTCGCGCCTGCTTTGCTTTATTTATCTCTTTTCTCTCACTCTCTCAAGCTCGCTCTCTCTCTCTCTCTCTGTCTCTTTCTCGCTCTCTCCTGCTCTCTCTCTCTGCTGTCTGGAGTCCTATTCCATATCAACATATCCGCTCCAAGTCTTTCTTTCTATTTCTCGCAACCATTTCCTCTCGCTCTATGTGTTTTCTTCTCACACCCTTTTTACCAGTCTCTCTCTCACTCTCTCTCTCTCTCTCTTTCGTACTCTCTCTCTCACTCTCCATCGCTCCTCCTTTATATCTATATCTCTCTCCTCTCTCACGAGCCCCTTGACTGTCCACTTCATCAGAAGGCCTTCTTGCCTTGTTGATGCCTCTTCAAATTCAAAGAAAAAGAAGAAGAAGAAGAAGAGAAAGATGATTAAATGAGTTCCATTTGACTTCCTCACTCGTGAAAAGGGAAAGAGGAAGAAGAGAAGGCAAGCGATGAGCCATCCGCAGAACACTTGGGCTATTCAAGCATTGTAGAGTCCCACTTGGCAACATCGTAGGAAAAAAAAGGAAAAAAATTAAAGTTTACATCTTATTGTTAGTCTCCTTTTTTTATACAATGCCCATTAAAAGTAAAGGAAAATAAAAGCCAGATTAAAGTTGGGCTCTCTCCATGTGTATGGTAATCGATCTACTTACAATATTTTCAAACTGACAATGAGAGAGAAATTTACTACTTAATAATACAGCAAAAAAATTCTCTCTGCTAAAAGTCTCTCTCGAGTATATTAACCAATGCAAACATTGCAGATAAGCAGATATCTATATAAATGCGTAAATAAATAATGCATTTCCAGGAAGCGTCCGTCTTCGTCTTTGAGAAGAAGGCGAACGTGAAGGCGGCGCCGCGGATTGGCATGAAGAACCGGCTCGGACTCACCGATCTCATTCGGTCTCATTTTTATTTGTTAAAAAAATTATGGTTTTTTTTTAAAACATGAAACAGTATTTTTGATGAATAGTATTATCCATTATGATTCTACCTATTTTATGTATTAAAAATAAAAAAATAAGATAAATCAATATTAAAAAACAATACAAAATAGCACACGATAAAGCAACAACGACAAATCCAGATATGACGTCACTCAATTACAATCGCTCGCGCATCCGCGCATTCTTCACGTCATGCACACGCTCGAGGATATCAAGTAGGATTATTGATTTATGCATTTATATTGTTATTTTATTTTTTTCAACCTTTTTTTCCTTTTTCAAGCCACATCCTTTTATCAACATTTGTAATAGTTCATGCTCTTCTTCGGGGTACTGTACATCAGACTTTTAACTCGTAATGCACTCAAAGCAACTATTTCTGCTGAATTGAATATGGGAGCGAAAGTCAGCGGAAGAGTTCCTCTTTTGTTTTAACTTTGAGAGCGTGTACATATATGTTCGTATTCATGTGCATAGATAAGTGCATGTACATAGGTACAGAGTTGAAGATACATATGTACATATATGCTCAAGACTACACTGGAGTCTATCGGCGTTTTCCCCTCTATCCCACTCTCCCTTTCTCTTTCTCTTTCTCTCTCTCCTCTCTCTCTCTCTCTCTTCCAGGGATATCATGACATTCGCCTCAGAGGCAGTGCATGCGAATCTGAACACTGTGGTGATTGAAGAGGGCGTGGGGCGACTCGAGATGAAGCTTGGAGTCCTGCAGGTTTCTCTTCTTCCTTCACCGAATATTCTACCTCTAAAGGAACTCTTATTTATTTCATAATCCAATTTTTGATTAAAAAAAGCAACAAAAATATTTAACCAATCTTATAAATAAGCAATTAATTTTTTTAGTGCAATTGCATTTTTTTTGTTATTATCGAAAATTTATTCGAAATATTCTGTCTCTCTAGCAAAATACAGGGATTTTTTTTGCTCATGATTTCGTGCTTAAAATATGAAACAGTGCATATGAATAATAAATGTTTATAAAGATCATCGACGGCCTCTCCTACCTCCACAACTCGGCCAAGATTCTGCATGGCAATCTGACTCCGGCGGCTATCTTCGTGACGGCGAGTCGCCTCTGGAAGATTGGCGGCTTCTCCTTCAGCGTCGCTGCCAAGGATGGAGTCTGTTATTTTGCTACTTTCTTTTTTAGATTATAAAATGTTATAACAATAGAAATTTCGCTTGCTACGTGCGCTCTTTTATAGTTTATCTTATAACTTTTCTAACAATAAATAAATATATTTTTCTGTCATAATCATATTGTTAGACCTAAAAGGCCTCTATCTCTGTCTCTCTATCTCTTTATCTCTCTCTCTCTCCACTCTCTTTATCTATCGCTCTCTCTCTCTCTCATTGCAGAATCAATACCCGTGCTTTCCGTGGACCAAAAAGTTGCCTTCCCAACTCCAGCCCGATCTTGATTTCCTGGCGCCCGAATACCTCGCTCCGAATCAACAGGTACGATCTCTATAATATTTTAAATTACATTTTAACGACCCTTAAAACTCGCTACTTAATTTAGCTCTCTGCAGCACATCAAACACACAGCCAAATTAGATTGGAAACAAGTTTGTGTATAGAAAATGGCACAGTATTTTTATATAAAAAATGCTGTATTTAAATTTTTTTTGCTCTTAATTTTTCCAAAGCAAATTTCATAATTTCTTTAGTCGGTGACAACGGCGGCTGATGTCTTCTCATTAGGCGTGCTCATCTGCTGGATTTATGCCGGTCAGAGTTTTTTTTATTTCATTTCTAAATCATCTGTTTCTAAATTTTTTTCTTCTAAATTTATTTTTATTTTTTGCGGTCTAATTCCGCTTTTCAACCCCTAAAAGATGGACAAATTTGAGGCGGAAAGCGCATCATCGACGCGAAGAACAACCTCGAGTCGTACTCCATCATTTGTGGCCAGGTTTGACTTGTGCCTTTTCTCTCTCTCTCTCTCTCTCTCTCTCTCTCTCTCTCTCTATCTCACTCTCTGTTATCGGAGCATCGTCAGAAAACTCAGGGCGATAAATATTGTTTTTATGAATTTTAGGCTGTAATTTTGATCACGGGAGATTGTTATGTAAAATTGAATTGCATCAAATAGAATGAATCGGCAAAGCTGGGCCGCATACTCTACTCATTTCAGCTCGACGCTGCCCTCGGCCTCGTCTCGGACGAGCTCGGTGCCAATCTCAAGGAGTCACTGGCCAAAGTGAGCTTTAAAAAATTAACAATATTGTTTTTCTCTTGATAATTTCTGATATGCGCCTTTTTAATATCTTAATTGTCTATTGCGAAGAGGAAAGTTATAATCCCAGTGTTCACGCAAGCTTGAAATATGTATATATATCCGTTTATTCAAGTTTATTGTAATCTTTAAAATTTTGAGGGAAATCAAAATAAATAAATAAATATGTTCCCCTTTCTCAGGTGCTTTCGATGGAAGTCGACGTTAGGCCGAGTGTGCAGCTCTTGGCTTTGGTAATCCTTTTTTGTTTTGAAAAATAACATTTTTCTTTTTAACATTAAAAAAGATTAATTCACCGAATTGCATATTACACAGATAATTTTTTAGTCATGCTCTATTTGCTGCATTCTTTTCTCTTGCTAAAGATTGTTTACTCATTTCTAATTTCTTTTTCACATGCCCTTTTCAAAAGTTGTGTGCTTTCCTCTCACATTCTTTCCCGTTCTCTCCCCTCTCTCCTATCTCTCTCTCTCTCTCTTTCTTTCTCTCTCTCTCTCTCGTTCTCTCCCATCTCCCTCCTCTCTCTTTTTTTCCTCCTCTCTCTCCTCTCTCTTTCTTTTCCCCCTCTCTCTCCCTCTCTCTCCTCTCTTTCTTTTCCGCCTCTCTCTCTCGTTCTCTCCCCTTTCCCTCATCTCTCTTTCTTTTCCTCCTCTCTCGCACTCCTCTCTCTCTCTCTCTCTCTCTCTCTCTTCCAGATAAAGCACTTCGACGACTCGGCAGTCTCCGCCCTCCGTCAGTTGGATGACCTTGCTCAAGAGTTCGATCCTACACACAAGGCTCACTTCCTCGCGCAGACTCTCTTCGCCGCTCTCCCGAACATTCCAGAGGTCAGCAAGAGTGGCTACAGTAACCGCTCATAGTCACAATAAATCGCAAAGTCTTTTCTTTGACAAGAAGTTGAATCAGGCGTGTTCAATGACGAAAAATATGTACATACATATCTTGACTTGCGGTTATCGTTTGAGTGATTGTTTATTTCTCTCTCTTTCTCCTTTGCTCTCTACCCGTCTCTCTATCTCTACGCTTCTCCCCGTCTTTCTGTCTCTTTCTATGTTCTCGGTGACATGTTTACTTTCCTTACTTCTGTGCCATTCAGTATTGTTCGGGTCACTAGAAGTTGCCGACTACAAATTGCAAGTTTCCGTGACGTTTTCCTCCATCAAGAAAGTAGTCTCTCATTCATTTCGTCACAGTTCATACAATCACCCCTCTGTTTATGCTCTTTTTTGTAGCTCGCAATGTCGTATTTCCGCTCTCTATCTTGTATGTAAATACGTTTATTTTTGTACATCTGCGTCATCAATATTTCCTTTTTTTTAACTGTATGCAGACATGTACATATGTACATGAAAAATATATCCATACCTTAATTAAGCTGTGAAGCAGAAAGTGAAAATAAACTCTCAAATATTACTTGTAGATCTTCTCCTATCTTACGTTAGCGTCTCCACATTAGCTTATTGTTAGGGCTGTCACCAAAAAAAAGGTGCATGTACAAATTGTCGCCCAATGCTACCCTCTCGTTTTCTCGCGCTCTTTTTTTGGTGTCTGTGGCCTGCGAAATAACATGAGAAAAGTAGTGTTTATGAGGGGTCTCAAGCTAAACATGCATTTTTTCAGTTCTCATTAAGAACACATATTTCCTTTTTCGACGTTCGCCTTGTTCACTTCCACCCTCAGAGTTCCCAGCGATCAAAGATTGTGTCTTATCTCTAAAATGTCATCACTTTTCCGCTCGGGGCACACTTGCAAGCCCCTTGGAGGGAGGAAAATATAATGCACCTTCTTTTGCCTTCCCTCCTTCTTGCCACCCACTCGCATCTACACTTTGACTCTTTCGTTATCGAGCAAAAGGTAGTGCCAGGTGAATTCAGTTCCGCTCGCAGCGGATGTACGTAAGACATTGAAGTTGCTTGCTACTACAAAATGGCAGGCAATGACGTTAGCAGCGAAACTCAACGGGTCTCGGGTGCGCAGGCATTCCATTCTGTATAGATTGAAAAGACAACGTCTCCTGACACACTCGTGTTCTTTTTATACTCCAATTGAAAAGTCTTATTGTTGTTTTCACATTATCGCATAGGCGGATTGACGTAAAAAGCGATGCGTGATTTTTCTTTTTATAGTAATTTCAGCGGATTATGTCTTCGGCATTTAATCTTGTAACTATTTTTGCTGTTTTTGCCTGAATAGAGATCTTATTGCTGACGATGCAAGGGGTGTGCTACTTTAAAGAAAGCAAAACATAATGTTGCGCTCATCACATCGAGAAACGTCTGCTTGTCTCTCTTGGCTATCTCTCGTTCTAGAGTTGGCTCTCATTTCTGGGAAAGTCCGTATCTATCGTGGACGTGAGAAGAAGGAGCTCAAGCAAACTTTAACAAGCCTTTTCGCTTGGATCCCCTTTACACCTCCATATCTCTCTTTCTTGCTCACCCTTTTCAATGATACTATCGCTCTCTCATCTCTCTCTCATTCATCTCTCTCTCTTTCTCTGTTTCTCGTCCATCTCTTCTCTCTCTCTTTATCTCCTTCTCGTTCATCTCTCTTCTCTCTCTCTTCTCTCTCCTCTCTCTCTCTCTCTTTCTCTCTCTCCGCTCTCCGCTCTCTCTCTCTCTCTCTCTCCAGCCCCTGTGGTTCTCTCGCGTCGTCCCTCGTCTGAACGAGCACGTGGCCGAGTGGCCCGAGTTTTTCGGCGCGGCCGCCAAGCCACTTCTCTTCATGCTCGAGCACTGCGAGAGCCACAACATTCACAAGCTGCGCACTTGGACCAGGAGGATACTCGAGCACACGCATCAGAAGACGGTTAGAGAGCGAGATAGAGAGAGAGAGATAGAGAGAGAGAGATAGAGAGAAAGAGAAAGAGAGAGAGGAAGAGAGAGAGAGTGAAAGAGATGGAGAAAGAGGGAGAAAGAGGGAGAAAGAGGAGAGAGAAAGAGAGAAAGAGAAAGAGGGAGAAATAGAAAGAGAGCGAGAAAGAGAGAGAGAGAAAGAGAGTGAGAGCGAAAGAGAGAGAGATAAAGAGAGAGAGAGAAAGGGAGAGAGAAAGAGAGAGAAAGAGAGAGAGAGCGAGAGGTAGAAAAAAAGAGAAGGAGATGGAAAGAGCTGCTGTTTTCTGTCATTGTTCCAGTGGAGGTTGATAAAGGTGATGTTGGAAGGAAGCAAAGGGCTCGAGAGAAATACGAGCGAGTAGAATGATGGTGAAGTAAGATGAAAGAGTGCCGCCATCCTTGTCTCTTTGTCTAAGCTGGCCTCGTACGTGCTCGAGAACATGGCCGTACTCTTCCGGCGTCTCTCTGACGAGACGGTCGAAGATCGCCTCCTCGACCTCATCGTCACCTCGGTCAAGAGCGACGACTCCAGCATGCAGGTTTTGATCGAGTGTTTAATTTTCGCTCCCAAATTCAAATTCAAATTCGTTATAAAATTAAAGTCTGGTCAGAATGGAGTTTATGGATTTTTCGCCTTCGAACTGAGGACATTTATCTCTTTCTTTTTATGTTTCTGAACAAGGAATCGACTCGCTTATTCTTTACTTTACACCTAAACATTTAATCGAATTTTCTTGCGATTCACTTTCACACACTCTGCATCTCTCACTTTATATTTTTCTTCTACCTTTCGTTTTCTTTCTCTCTCTCTTTCCCCCCCCCCTCTCTCTCTCTCTCTTCCTCAGAGTTCCGCGATTCGTGGGATTCCCGCGGTTGCCGAGTTTCTGCCGATTTCGTTCGTGACGCGAAAATTGCTGCCCGCCATTCAGACGCTGCCCGCTTACTTGCACGATAATGTTCCGGTCAGTTTGGAGAAAGGGAAATAATCAGAGCGAAAGTGAAGTCACGGGAGATATAGAAAGAGAAGAGAGAGAGAGAGAGAGAACTTGGGGAAAGAGAGAGAAAGAAAGGTGAGGAGAGAGAAATTCAGAATGAGATAGAGAAAGAAAGAGATATTTTTATCATCTTCTAGCGCCAGCTGGACCTGCTGGCCGCTCTGGCCGGCCTCTCCGACCGCTGCGACGCGACCGCGTTGCAGCAGCTGACTGCGTGCGTGTCTCTCTGCGCCGCTCACCATCCCGTCATCACGCACGCCAAGTCTCGTCAGTTCCTCTCTCGATCTTCCCCGCATCTAGTTTTAGCCATTTCATCGTTCATCTGCTATTACCCCCTTTATTGCATTCTTATGAGCATATAGACTTTTTAATGCAAACATTTTTTTATTGGAGGCATTTGAAATCAAAAGTTATGATATCCTTCCAGGTACCACCCCTTTTTAGCTCCACCCAATTCACTCCCACGCCTTTTTAAGCCACGCCCACTTCATTCCCTCGCCCTTCTTAGCCACGCCCTCTTATTTCCACGCATCTCTTTCCAGGCTTCGTGCAGCGCGTCGTGACGCGCGACGGCGGTCGCATGCGCGACCCGGCGCACGTTTGCTACCATCTGCTGAATCCGCTCGTTGTCGGCCTGGCCTCCCGTGAGCTAAGCCCCGCCCACTTTGATGACGTCATGAGCAGCATACGCATCCTGCTCGACATTGTCGAGCAGCTACGCTATGAGGCCGACGTCAGGATGGCGAGCGAGACGGCCACCGGCATGGGGTACGGTATAGCTTTTGAAATTTGAGCGTTGGTCTTGCGCGGATTACTGCAGCCTGATTACCATTTGCGGCATTACACAAGTGTGCTTTTGACGAAAAATAAACATATAATCAATATTTTTAATACATAAAAAAAGTAGATATATTAACTATATTTTCTCACCAGTCGCCTCGGCAACCGCCGCGTCTCCATGAGCAGCACGAATCTGCCACGCGTCATGATCACCGCGGCGCGTCCTTCCTTCTCGGGCGACTCGAGGTACGAAAAAGAGCAGCGGGATACTGTAGCTTTCCTCCTTTTGAATTTCGCGCCTAATTGCTGTTTTCGCTACAGGAAGATGTCATTCCTGTCGGCGGACGGTCGCCTCGAGGATCGTGGCTCGCGTCGCGAAAGCAAGGACAGCCGCGGCTCGCTCGAATCGGACATGAGCATACGGCTTGGTTCGGCTTCCTCTTTCATCTTTGGCTCTTTAGTTACCATAACATATTAACGTGCCAAACAGCAAAAAAAATGAACCGATTGCTGGAGAGCCAAGCGTTTGAATGAGAAAGAGTAAGAGAGGGAAAAGTAGCTAAAGAGTTACAGAGACAGAACGAGACAGAGAAAGAAAGAAATCTGCAGCCTTTTCCGCGAACGGCAGCGAGGCATCGGATGACTCGTCGTACCACTCGCAGCGAGGAAGGCGGCAGTCGTGGCTGGACAGCTACGCCCATTCGTGCAGCCTCGAGCAGGCCGCCGCGCCGCTCACCGTCGAGAGCGCGAGAGGCGTCTTCGATCGCGCCGTCAGGTTGGAAGGCTGCTTTCTTTTTATTCCATTTCATTCTATTTTATATCTTATTCTTTCTATATATTTAATTAATTAATTAATTCATTATTCATCATTAATATATCTTGATCATATATACATACATATGTATGTACATATGTGCATTCATTGTTATAATTTAAAGAAAAATAAGTATTGTTGATCATTATTTCCTTTTAAGTTTTCTTAAAAAAAAATAAACATGGTCATTCACTTTTCAATGATGTTTTGGAAGCCATTTGTTATTACCCAAGAAAGTGTTTTTTTATTAGTCTAATGCTTGCGAAACGTTGCCAGTGTTCGACGCGGCCGCAACGCGTCGGAGCGCCGCTCGCGAACGCGGTCGCCGACGACCGAAGGTGCGGGCGGCAGCTGCCTCGGCGCCATGCGATGCGCCTCGCCGAACCCGCCCGCTCGCCCCAACTCCTTCACCAATCTCGGCCACAACCTCGTGCTCACTTATCGCAACTTTTGGCAAAAGGATTAGAGGCTTCGAGTTCTTTTTTATTTGGAAACAAAAATGGGTGAATATTTGCCAAAGAGCGCGCATATGTATATGGAATAAACGAGCCTTCCTCGAGTATTTGAACTCTGAATTATACGTTCATTAAAAGTCAAATGTTGCAAATATTAACAGAGCTATATATTTATACCAGTTTATGATCATTCTATAAATCGTATCTAAATTACCCTGAAAAATTGAAACTCCTGTGTTTGAAAAGATAGTAAATACTGTGGCAAATTTTTTACTTCGTGTTGTCCAGTTTGCCCGCACAAGTAGTGCCAATGATCCATTAAACTATCCTTAAATCTCATCATTCCTTTCCCAAAGTCATCTGCAAAAGTGACTTACCGAATCATAAATCGGTCTGATGATGCCAACCGGTTTTAAATAAGCCCGTAGCTTCATATACTAAATACATTGAATTGTGCCTACCTTATCTCAGACAATTAATTGCATTTTTTTTTGTAATTTTTAACTTCAAAGAGCCATATTCCTTTAATGAATTCGCCAAGACATGTTCAGTGATTCATCTATTATTAATTGTTATCATTCCTCGCTTATTGTCCGTTGTTCACCACATTCATGTCTTCCTTGTTGTTGGTCTATCTTCCATTTCAATCTCCCATATTCGTGCGTACTTGAGTTTGAAAAAACCATACATGTTGACGTATACCGAGTAGATGAACTTTGTTGAATATATTAAGCCTGCAGGTTGTACATACTTTGATGGGGATCTCTGTTTTCTTTCCTTTCTTTACTTACATCTGCTCCCATATTATGGTTGAATGTTTCAGTGCGACTCTGAAGTATTTTAACTTTACTCCGGAATATTATTTTATGCTGTGCTGAAAATAAAATATGTATGATCTGACGATTGCGTTATATCTTTATTACCATACATTTCTCATTCTGAATCGACATAAACGAACAAAAAAAGAATGGCAAAATAAAACAAGAATAGACAGAGGGAGCAAAATTTACATTTTTTTCTCAAAAATTTAAGCTCTATTTGCTAAAGCTTTGCGCCCCATTTAAATTGTAGTGCTTATAAAAGAGGCCGATGAAGAATCTGAAGCAGAGAAGAGAATGAAATTCCATAATTGTTTGTAAGAAAAAATTTTCTCATGAAATATTTATTTCTCTATTACTTAATAATACTTAATAATAACAGTGATTTATTAGGAATGTTGAAAAAGATTGATGTAATCGCAATAATAATCGAGAAGAACAGATTGAATGAACTTTAATAACCTCTTGTACGGCGTAACGAAGCACAGCGTGCAAAGCGCATTCAACGATGGCATAATGTTGCAGCACTGAAATCTCTAGATTTACTTTTGTAATTTAAATGTGAGGGGAGATTATTAAGTTTAATAGAAAAAAAACTTACTTTTTCACTAATTATGTGGCAAAAAAGGCTGCTTCTATCGAAAGCCCAGGCTAAATACATATATGACGGTGCCAACTAAAAAATCCGCGTTTTTTGAATTTTTACCTGTTTTGTGGGATTTTTGCAGCGTCTGCAAAAATATACATGTACTAAACTACATACTTTTTTGATCAACTTTATACGCGTACAAACGTGAGCAAATAAAAATGCGCATAAATATACGTGTACAAACGTTCACAGAAATCACTCTGAAATATGAGCACATATATACGCGTACAATAGTGTGCAAAAAAAATTGAGCAGGAAAATACGTGAACATAAATGCTTAAGAATTTTGGACAGGAAAGTACGCGTAGAAAAGTGCCCAGTATTTTTGAGCAAAAAAGTACGCGTACAAAATTGCTCAAAAGTTTTGAGCAAAAAAGTACGCGTATAAAAGTGCTCAAAAGTTTTGCACAAAAAAGTACGCGTACAAAAGTGCTCAAAAATTTTAGGTAGAAAAGGACGCGTATAAAACTGCTTAAAAGTTTGGGGAAGAACCCAGCTGCTACTTTTAATGAGCTGGAATGAAAAATGTCGCCAAAAAATACTTTGAAAATAGAATTCAAAATGATAGGAACAGAAGCACCTGGCAATTCATTAAATGTGTAACAGATTAACTGATGAATGGTACATGAGAAGCTATTAGTACAAATAAACAAGATCAAAATAACTATATGACTTGGCCATCACGGCCCCCGATCACATGATGTACAAAGTCCGCTGGCGAGAAGGCCTGGTCTTTTGACGCACAAAAGCGGGGCGAGCATCCTCGTCGCTACCCTGCGACTCTTGCTCGATCTAAATATCAACCAATGACAACAAATTTTTCTGTTATGGCATACACCAACGAAACTTGAAGTGGTTAAACATTAATCTCAAGAAGTTATCGTGAAAAAATTCAGCGAGAAAAAAAACACACCTGGCAAACGAGTTCCCGGACCGGCGCGCTCGCTTATGACGTCGCCATTCGTATATGACGAGCGCTGTGAGTCGGGGATGAACTCATCTCATCTGAAAGAGTAAAACATCAAATCACAATCACAAAAATACGAAATAAATGCTGAGTTAAGTAAAAAGCCGAAGATTTCGTTAAAAGTGAATTTATAGTGCACTGAAAGTCTACTGTACATTGGTGAATAGTACTTTCTCTGAATTGTAGTGTACTCGCACAATCTTCAGAGCAATGCTTGAATTAAGCTTGTATTTTTTCGAGCAATATACTTTTTAAAAAAACAAGCATAAAAACCGAATGAAAAGTTGCATAACTTTATTCAAGCGTTTCCCTGAAGAGTGTGCGAGTACACTATAATTCAGAGTAAGTACTATTCACCAAAGTACAGTAGACTTTCAGTGTACTATAAATTCACTTTCAACGAAATATTCGGCTTTTTGCTTGGCACAGCATTTATTTCGTATTTTTGTGATTGTGATTTGATGTTTTATTCTTTCAGATGAGATGAGTTCATCCCCGACTCACAGCGCTCGTCATCTACGAATGGCGACGTCATAAGCGAGCGCGCCGGTCCGGGAACTCGTTTGGCAGGTGTGTTTTTTTCTCGCTGAATTTTATCATGATAACTTCTTGAGATTAATGTTTTATCACTTCAAGTATTGTTGGCGTATGCCATAACATAAAAATTTGTTGTCATTGGTTGATATTAAGATCGAACAAGAGTCGCAGGGTAGCGACGAGGATGTTCACCCCCTATTGTGCGTCAAGAGACCAGGCCCTCTCGCCAGCGGACTTAGTACATCATGTGATCGGGGGCCGTGATGGCCAAGTCATATAGTTATTTTGATCTTGTTTATTTGTACTAATAGCTTCTCATGTACCATTCATCAGTTAATCTGTTACACATTTAATGAATTGTCAGGTGCTTCTGTTCCTATTATTTTGAATTCTATTTCCAAAGTATATTTTTTGCGACATATTTCATTCCAGCTCATTAAAAAGTAGCAGCTGGGTTCTTCCCAAAACTTTTGAGCAGTTTTATACGCGTCATTTTCTGCCTAAAAATTTTGAGCACTTTTGTACGCGTGCTTTTTTGTGCAAAAATTTTGAGCACTTTTTTTATACGCGTACTTTTTTGCTCAAAACTTTTGAGCACTTTTATACGCGTACTTTTTTGCTCAAAACTTTTGAGCACTTTTATACGCGTACTTTTTTGCTCAAAACTTTTGAGCACTTTTATACGCGTACTTTTTTGCTCGAAAACTCGTAGCACTTTCGTACATGTACTTTCGTGCTCATATTTTCAGCACATTTTTGTACGCGTATATTTTTGCCTAGTTTTATGGTCTGTTTTTGAGCTCTTTTATACACGTACTTTTGTGCTCAAATTTCGCTAAAATTTCTGCATACTTTTATACGCGTATAAAGTTGATCAAAAAAACTGCAATTTAATACATGTATATTTTTGCAGACGCTGCAAAAATCCCACAAAACAGGTCAAAACTCAAAAAACGCGGATTTTTTAGTAGGCACCGTCATATATGTATTTTGTATGTATTGCTATCACATTTCTTTACCTATTTCACTGCTATGTGCCGTATTTTCTCTATTAGTATCCCCGGGGGTACTATTTTTCAATATACCTGCGAGAGGGGGGCACTATTAGAAGGGGGGGGTTCTATTAGAGAGAGGGGTACTATTTTTCAATGTTATTGACTTGAAGTTTGATAACAACATTTTATTCTCAAAAACGAAGAATTATAGCTCTTTTTCAATCGAATCATCACTGGAATATCGTTTTACCGTAGATTTTGGATGAATTTGCAATCAGTTCATTTTTAAAAGCATCCAATGCCTCAATCATAGATTCCAGAAACGTCTCTATTAGACAATTAGGGGGAGGGCACTATTATAGGGGGGGGTTCTATTAGAGGGAGGGGTACTATTTTTCAATACCTTTGCGAGAGGGGGGCACTTATAGGGGGGGGGGGGGTTCTAATAGAGGGAGGGGCACTAATAGAGAAAATACGGTATGTACATATATCTCTGCTCGGAAATTGCTCGCTTTGGCAGTAAAAGGCGTATAAATACGTGAGCAGACTGGCAGGTGAAACATGAAAAGTGCGCCAACATTAAAGATGAAGATTTGAATGAAGGGAGAGTGGACGACTTGGAAGAGTTCGAGAAAGAGCATCGCCACGGAGGCGGCGTAGAAGAGAGGCACGAAGGCGTGCATCGTCAGCGCCTCAAATCAGTTTTTTTCAATCTGGTCAATCAATAATTCATTCATAAAGTTACCAACATTCTTCTCTAGCGCTGTGGGATTTTAAGGAAAAAATTAAACATATAATCTGTCAATTTATTAATCTTATTAGATTGTCTACATACTAATAAAGAATTCTATGAATAATTGGGGTAGTTCTTTTTCCTTTTGTAACTATTTTAGGGTAAAACAAGTTTTTATAGTGTAAATAAGAAAACTAAATTAAGAAGCCACCTTCATAAGTTGCCGATGTCGCGCGAGGGTGATCGCGCTCATGGAGCCTGCGCCCGCCTCGAGGCGAGCGAGGGCAGCCGCGCGCGACGTCACGATGACTGGGTAGGCGAGAAGGGGACACACCACGGCGATCGCCTGGCGGGCCAGCGAACTCGCGTGCGTCACGTCATCCAGGGCTGGAGAGAGAACGAGAAAGAACGAGAGAGAGAGAGAGAGAGAGAGAGAGAGACAGAGAGACAGAGAGAGGGAAATGCTACGTTCATACTTGGCATTATATTAAAAAAATTTAACCAATATAATTACGCATTTAATTTATCAAAATATTCAGCAAAGAAACGATTTAAAAAGATATGTGATTCCCGAACATGTTCCGCTCATGAGTCATGGAGAAGAAAGACAAGAACAAATGCTTACAAATAATGGCGTGGGTGTAGTCGCTGAGCAACGTGCTGTTCAGCGCGCTCGCATCGACACTTCGCTCGTTGTTCGGCAGCATGAAGAAAGCCTTCAAACATTTTTTTTGAAGATATTTCATTTAAACAAATTCAACATTACACAATAAACAAATTTATTTAAAAAAAAAATTAAATGCATGTGTGTAAGTGTGATGAAAATAATTGTACCATTAAGTGATACAATGCCATCGTAATATCAGCAATAAGATATATCTCTGACGGAAGAGAGAAAGAAGGGCAGCATGACGACGTTGCAGGCGACGAAGACGAGATGCCAGGGGAGAGGCGCGTGGCGGACGACGAAGAGGCGGTAGAGGAAGGACAGGCAGAGGAGCACCAGAGAGTTGGCTACCAACTGCTGCAGAAGGGTCTGTGCACGACCACACCTGCAAGGGAGAAAGAGAGAGAGAGAGAGAGAGAGAGAGAGAGAAAGAGAGAGAGAGAGAGGTGAGAGAGTAACAGAAAGTGAAAAGGTGACTTACCAATGAATGACGTTTTGTCCGAGTGGCGCTGGTAGCATCGCGGCGCACGGTCCGAGCGAGACGAAGATGACGTACGGGAAGACGCAGATGACTCTGAGGATTTTGAGAGTTTATTTTTTCGCTTTCTCTCTCACTTCTCTCTTTCTATCTCTCTCTGTCTATTTCTCTCTCTCTTATTATGTAATTCTCTCACTCTTTCTCCGTCTACAATCCCTCTCGCCTGAAACAGCTGAATAAGACGCGACCTCGTAACAAGCAGCAACGACAGAAAGCTGCTCGCCATGTCAATCACTGACGACCACAAGAGAATGACTGCGTAGCCGCGAAGCACCTGTAGAGAGGTGATGTCACTTTAAGAAGCTTTTTCACTTAAAGGAGCTTTTCGAGCTATTACATTCAATTGAATGCTTAAGCAGAATAAAGTTGATGGGAAGAAAGAAGAAAAAGAAGAAAAGTGCCATTTCTCACGTACCACCGGTGTTCGTCGAATGACAGCAACGATAAGAAGACCGCTGAACAGCACACCGGCCGAGCTGAAGACCATCGTCATGCCGACGCTCGCATAGTCCAGCGAGGATCGCGCGTACAGCGGCATTCTCTCTCTCTCCTTTTCTTCTCTTTCTCTTTCTTTTCTGTCTCTCTCTCTCTCTCTTTCTCGCTCTCTCTTGCCCTTTGATTCTCTCTGCAATTGTGTTCATTTATAAAAAAAAAAAGCTCCTAACATGATTTTTTTCATTATGTTCAATAGGCATAATTAGACAATAAACTTTAATCTTACTTCGAAATGGCTCTTCCGCGGAAAGAAAAGAAAAGAATGTGACGAGTTATTAATAAACGCGCCATGGGGGTTGAATTCACGCATTTTCCATACAATAAGGAGAGAATCCCTAATTGTAAAGGATAACCCTGGAATAACTGTAAATTTACGCCTAGAATTATTATTCATAAAATATTTATAAATTCCATAGAATCAGACTTAGAGATGAAATAAATATGCTTTGCACACATGCAAAGAAAAGAAAGCAATGTAATAACGCTCGGCCTGAATAATATGCGAAAGCGTAATAGTGAAGGACTCCTTTGATGATATGCTTGGCTAAAGAATTGTTGTCCTCCTATCTTGCATGCTTTTTGCAAACCACCAGTGAGGGTCTAGACAAATTGGCCCTGAGCACTTTGAGTCTAATAGTAATTTATTTTTAGGTAATTATTTCTCTGGCACTGAAGCTTCTTTGAGCAAGTCATTCTTCTCCTGGTTAATCACTGAGGCAAATTGGAAAGCACTAGTGAACGCAGAGGCAGACACAATTTATTGCGCAGAGTTCTCTTTGCTTGAGTCTTTTTAAGCGCTTACAGAGACAGCACAGACCTTTAAGCTAATTAACTATAAGAGACGGGCACAGGTTTTAACCTTTCTCAAACATTTCACAAATATTTTCATAAATGTACTATGGCAAGAAAAAGAGCCAACTTGACATTTGAAATTTATTGCATTTATTGCATTTGGCTTTTGGATTAGTTTTTTTTTCTATTAAAATTATATATGTGCGCAAATGAAAAAAGACACAAAATAGTTTTTGGTTGGGAGCATAAATTGAAAACTGAAAATATTCGCTTATTTCCATATTCAGTAGTTCTGTGAATAATACGTAGAAAGGAGGCGGTTTCTCAGAACATTTGAGCCTGATTGTGAGGCATATGAAAAATTGTGACAAATGTGGCATTTCCTTATTACTCGCACGTGTGGTGGAAACAGCAAAACAAGTGTAAAAATGTCAGATGACAGTGCCCTTCATATTCATCGTTTTTATTATGACTCACCAATGTGTTACTAGAAAAAGGAGAGAAATCGCATAACTTGAATGAGCCAAAAATGAGAACTTCCTGAAATGGACATAAACTCGTTATGATCTACGCCTCTCGTCAACAACGGCTCTCGCTCTCAAAAATGAAGAATGAAACGACTTTTGACTAATTACCGGGAATAAGAGTGTTTCGATCTTGCCAACGCAATAGCCATACGCCTTCTTTTCTTATAAGAGTCTCCTGGAAGACTATATGCATACTTTATGTGAAGAATTGGAGTCCGCTCGCTTTTTTCCTCGAGCTTCTTCTTCTCTTATAATGTCATTTCATATGTCCATACAATAGGAACTATTCAATTGTAAAGGAATAGAGAAGAGCATTATTCTGGCAACTTTTTAATGACGGCAGTGTAATGGGGAGGCCCAATATAGCAATCCTTCTTAAGTGGTTGTTTATATATCATGCCTAGTGACTTTTCATTTTTCATTTTCTCGTAGGATTTACCATCATTATTTGTGCAGGGCTTTCCCTATTCAGTGTTGGACTTTTCATGCCTGGCGTGGTGGTCTGGCACGCGGTTGAGCATGATTATCCCCTCCCCCCCCCTTTCGCCTTCTACTCCGAATGGAAGAGAAGTGTTCTGCATTAGCAACGTCTTGCTGTCAAGACTCGTTTCGAATGCTTCATTCAGACCTTTAGATGCCACAATCAGATATGTATATACAATGATGTTACTTACAACAGTAACATATGCACACGTTCAAGAAGTAGTGAGTACCCGGAGTGATTCGAGAAACGCTTTTACTGGATGATGATTCGCGGGCACATGTTGCCGAGTTGCCTGAGCATTTTAATGATTATTATTGCATTCTTGTCTAACATATTTTTCATTTGTGTAAAATAAAAAGGAAATAAATTAAGAAAAAATGCCATGTATTGCTGCTTGATTGAAACATCCGCTGAGAATATATGTACATATCCGTTGAAAAGAACGGATATAAACGGCACCTGAGCCCAGCAGACGTGAGACACGAGCAGATGTCGCGGACGGTGGGCGTCGTGAAGCCGGCCGCCATCGCGCACTGCTTCACCGTTGCCACCAGCACGTTGTCGGAGGGCAGCGCGAGGCCGCAGCTCAACAAGTACAAGTTATTCTTCCGTTTATTCATTGATTCACTCATATTTGTCCACCCACATGTAAAAATTATTTGTGCCATTCTTATTGCAAAATTTTTAAGGTTATAGAGAATTTTTTTAAGCAAATTTTCTTAGAAAATATGTGGCTGTGTTTTCATTCATTTTCTGTTTGATTAAAAAAAACATACCAATAAAGATTAATTAATGAGCTAATTAATTAATTAATTAATATAAAAGTTGACAAGAAAAAGCATGCAAACCACAACAGACCCTAGCTGCTTGAGACAGGCGCCGCCGCCTGTCTGGACGCAGCGGCCGACGCAGCCGGCAACGGCGCGCGCCGCGTGCAGCAACGTCGTCGCCTCCGCCTGCAGACCGGACGCCGCGAGCATGCTGTTGATCTGTTCAGATGAGAAAAGGACGTTTGAATTCGCACCAATCCTACTTTACCGCCATCATATGTATTTCATATTACAAGTAAAATAAAATCTCATCAGCCTTGGGGGGAAGCGAAATAACCACAAGTGAATTATATATTTAAAGGGAACAATAATAGACCCAACCTCACGGAAGGCGGCGAGCTCGGTCGTCTGCGGATAACGCTTCGGGACCTGGAAGCCAGGCGTCGCGGCGCATCTAAAGTCATTTAACTATATATACATCTATCTATGTAACTACCGTAGTTCTGAAGCGGTGGGGAAAGCCTTATTTAGAATTTCCCGCCAGGGAATTTTGAAATTCCCGAAAGAAAGGAGATGAAGAAATAAAGAAAAAGAAGAGAAAACGGACACTTGTCCGATGCTTCGCTCTACGCAGCTCGCCGTCTGCGTAAGCTGTGGCAGATAGTTGAGGATGCACTGGCGGACGTCCGGGTACGAGGCGCCCTGAGCGGCGATGTGGTTCTGGCATCTGAAAATGACGTCCTCTTCTCCTTCTTTCTCCCTTTTATTTTATGTTAAATAATAAATTTTTATTTATTTTTCTTAAGAAAAAAGAAAATAAACCTCTTAATCTATAAAAATGATAATTAATAACATATGTGCTCAGTATGGAAGCGGTAAAAAAAAAGAAGAAAACGTCTTAATTTTCTCTAAAACATTTTTGAATTTTTTTTTCTTAAAAAAAAACGTACGGCACCGAGAGTAGTCCGCAGAATAGCGAATATAATGGAAAGCTGACCGATCAAAGCACTGGATGAACGAGTTCGGGTTGGTGGCGCTCTGGCGGCACGGCTCAAACTCGCCACACGTGCACTGCCGTTGCAGCTGCGCGCCGGCGAGGAGGGCGAGCAGCGAAAGGACGGCGACAACTCTCGAGGCCATCTTCTTCTTGTTCTTGGAGGCCATTAAATATTAATAATTAGATAATTAAAGCAGATGAAAATCACTTTTGAATTTGCGCCTTTTTGCCTGACACAAGGGCTAGAGAAAGTTCGATTTACCATTACAGTGGTCAGGTAAAGTCAAATATATATTACATTTGAGTTTCGTGCTCTTTTTACCATAGCGCATTATCTTCACAGTGCCACAATTTCCCTTTCTCTAATGTTAAACTGCATCAAAATTTATTTAGTGTTAATTTAAATTTATGATAACTGCTTATTCTAACTTGATTAAATGTTAAGGTAAGAAGGCAAGTAAAACACTGGTTACTTCGAAAGGCAAAGTAGAGCAATTCGCACGAGAGATAAGCAGTCTCTGCCAGCCGGCAACTGACTTGTGAGAGGAAAGGAGGAGAATCTGCCGAGTGCGCGAACCGATTTATACCCTCCGTGGAGGGCCCAGCTTCATGCTCTCAGACCGCCTACGCTGGTACTCGAATAAAACATTATTCCGTCTCCAGCTTTCTCCATCTCTCTCGCTCTCTCTCTTACTCTCTTCCTCTATGACACTTTCTTTCCGTCTCATTACTACTCCTAGTTTTCCAACTTTCTCTCTCTTTACTCTACACAACACTGTTTAGCTCTCACTTTCTCGCTTATCTCTGAATCTCTCTCTCTCTCTCTCTCTCTTTCTCTCTCTCTCTCGTTGAGTCATCATGTTCTGAGGCAAAGTTGCATAGATCGCCTCAAATGTCATATTCAGCGAAGAGCAAAACTGGCACTGGCTTGAGTCAACAAAACTCTTTTTAAACACATTTGAATACACAAATCATTCATGGCAAATGTCATATGTATATAAAATCTTTAAAATAAGATTCTAAAGCGTCTTTTCTTGCCACCTAAGCAATGAACTTTTTTTCCTGGTAAAAGATATGCAAACTCAACTGCAAGTTCTCCTCGCATTTACACTTGTTGTTTTTTTTTGCATGTAACACTGATACCAGAAATTGTTGTTTTATGGCTTTCTAGTTGCTCTGACTAATTACATCGTCTGGTGCAATTGTTTACTCAATTCTGCGGAAAGTCTTTTAGTCTCTAAGTGAACTAATAGTGCAAATCCGGTACTTTCTATGCGATGCCATCGGCAATATTCTTTTCTAGTATGTTAGCATCTCAAAAAATCATTTATCCAATTGGCACAAAAAATACACAGTTGTAGCACCGATTCCGTGGGCGGATATTTCTATGGCCTTGAAATTGAGCTCACATTTCACTCTCGCTCTTTGATTACATCTCACATGGACTCTTACTCTCTCTCTCTCTCTCTCTCTCTCTCTCTCTCTCTCTCTCTCGGTCTCTGAGATTCTTTCCATTCTTTCTCTCCATCTTCTAATCTCACTTTCACTCTCATAAATGAAAATTCACAGTTTCGCTCTCTTTCTAGCACTTCCTCACATACACACACTCTCACTCTCTAGCTCTCTCCCTGTCTCACACTCTCTCGCCCTCTCTCTCTCTTTCTTAAAAGTCTTTGCCACTGGGCTCTTCGATAACCTATTCCCCGCAGCAGTTAGAGTGCCAAAACTGATCGAGAACTCATGTTGGGTGTGAGCAAGAAATGTGGGCTTTAGGCTGTGACGTCACTGGCGGAAGTTCTAGCACCGTTTTCGGAACTGCAACCTGCGTCTCCAACTTGGTTTTGTCTCTCGATTTTCATGCCTGTTCTGGTTTAGTGACCAGTTCAGAATTGGGCATAAGAGAGAGAGAGAGAGAGAGAGAGGGAGAAAGAGAGAGAGCAGAGAGTAAGTTATCACAGACTGGACACATATTCGGAACCGCGTATAATAAGATAGGCTATTAAGTTTCCAATTCTTTTGTTACGAACATGTTCCTATCAAGATATGAATATTTTCCAAACTTTAAACAGATTGAATGTTCGTCGGGATTCGTTAAAGTAAACATCATTACCCATTAAGAATTGATGAAAGCAAGAAAAAATGCTAACGAACCCACAAAAATAAAATTTTACGAATTAATTTTTGCATCTTGTTTGCAGTTGCATGAAGATTTCATGTTTGGAATGGAGAAAAGAGGACAGAGTGTATTTCTCAATCACAAAACGACCGGACCACCCATAGAGAACTTGTATCAGAGTGTCGGAATTGAAGCGAACCCACCATCGAATGATATGCCGTAGATAAGAGAAAAGGCGGCTGAAAACAGTAGATTTTCATCAGTCGCGTGACGAGTCTATGCCCAGATACTGTATTTAGAGCTCCTACACAGGACATTTTAACCTCTTTCTTCTTCTTTTCATCTTCAACTCTCCCCTGACACGAATAAAACAGAATTTACTACTTGCGAGTTTCTCCATAACGTTATACATATTATAAAGACATATGTACATATGTGTATTATTTGACAGGTTTGGAGCAAATGACAAGATGTTGGCAAGAGTAAAATAATGATCTACTAAGGAATGATGAAAGCGAAAAAAAGACAGTTGGTCGCAGTTGCATGAACATTTCATTTTTTATATTCTTATATTTGATAAACTGAGTACCCGAGGAATGGAGAAGTTTAGAAAGAGAGAGGATAAGATGTGTTTTACTTGTTCACATCTCATTAATGCCATGTTGGGTGACTTTGTACCGGTTTCCCAGGAAAAAAAATGTCTACCTGGCTTACACATATATAAAGATGAGATCATTTCGCACCTGGTTAAGAGCGCCGGATACTTGGTATGCGGAATTTTAATTAGATTATTATAATTATTTTTTATTATTAGTCTTTTTTAAATAAAGCATCTAACGGAATTACAATTCCAATTAAAAAATTTCTGTTTTAAAAAGTCAAAATTGTTCTACAATACATAAAAATTTCTATCAAGATTCTCGCAAGGCAGAAATGCCTCACTCTTCGCCTTTCTCATCCGTTGACGTTATCGAAGAGACGATTCATGAGAAGTTGCTGCGTGCAATGAAAGAACACATTGCCAAGGAGCCGAATCGTCTGGCCGCGGTATTTTTTATCAACGAAAATTATTCAGAAAAAAATAATAAGTCTTCAAAAACTCTAGACAATTTCAACATTTCATATTCTAGAAAAATAGTAAGTAAGTGGCTTTAATTATTTGTTTCACTATTTAAACGAACAAAATGTAGTTTGGAATCTTTTAATTGATATTCTTATATCAAATAACGTAGATAAGCGCCAACGACGACAGCGAACGTCTGAGCTACAGCGACCTCATCGAGCGCGCACAACGTTTCGCGGCTTTCCTCAGAGCAAAGGACTTCAAAAATGGCGATGTGGTCACCGTTGTACTCGCAAATCACGTCGTGTAAGTAAGAGGTTTTTCCATGGAGCTTAACATTGTGGGGCTATCCTTCGGATTACACACTCTGTTCATGAGGAATACTGTATACTTAAGGTCCCTGAACAGCCACTTTAATATCAATTATAATATACCGTATTTGTCTATTAGTACCCCCGGGGGTTCTATTTTTCAATACCCTTGCGAGAGAGGGGCACTATTAGAGGGAGGGGTTCTACTGGAGGGAGGGGTACTATTTTTCAATGTAAGACAGTAAAAGTTTGATAACAACATTTTCTTCTCAAAAAAAGAAGAATCATAGCTCGAATTCATAGGAATCAGCACTGGAATATCCATTTTACCACACATTTTGAATGAATTTGCAATCAGTTCATTGGAGAGAGCATCCCATGCCTCCAGGATCCATTCGAGGTACGTCTCGAGCTTAGATATTAGGGTGTTAGGGGGGGCACTATTGGAGGGGGGGGGTTCTACTAGAGGGAGGGGTTCTATTTTTCAATAGCTTTATCAGAGGGGTACTATTAGAGGGGGGGGGGGGGTTCTAATAAAGGGGGGGGTACTAATAGAGAAAATACGGTATGTATAGGTAATACGTTAGTAGTAAAGGAGCGAAAGATATGTGAAATGGCTATTTAAAAAAAAATTATTAGCACCCGAGAATCGTCGAGTTTGAGAGGTTAGAGCAGCGCATCGATACCCGAACCTTCGTCGTCTTCCTCGGCACTTGGATCGCCGGCGGCGTACTAAGCGGAGCGAGTGCTTCTTTCACGACATGTAATTAATTTATGAGCGATGCATAAAGTTATTTAGATATAATTTTTTTTTGTTCTATTTCTATACTAAAAATATTTTTGCAGAAACGACAAAAAGTTCACATATGTAGTATCTAAAAAAATACAATTTTAATTAAACTTATTTAAGATGAGCTGGAATCCCAAATTGTCGACTCGCCCAGTGCGGTCATTGTGACCGACGCTGACCACCTTTCCACGGTGCTTGATGCAAAGCGCAAGCACGACTTTGTCAAGGTACGATACATAGGCATTTTAAATCAATATATTAAACATCAATATCAATATTAAAAATGTCTTTTTCGCAGACTCGGCCAGGTCAGTGATCTCAGAGAATAAGTTTATTGTTTTATTTTTACTTTGTCAGATGGTTCTCTGTCTCCGCAACGCTGCTGACAGCTCTTCTCTTCCTGACAAAGTCATCGACTGGAAAACGGTCATGGAAACTGAAGCGAACGAAGAGTATGAAAGAGGTAGGCAGAGGTGGCTATAATAAGATATTGAATACTATTGGCTATAACAAGAATACTATCATCAGCTTATTATTAGCATGAGAAAAGAGCAATGAATGGATGATGAATGCTCGCGAGGGGGAGAAAGTCAACACTCCTTTTCAAGTTCTTCTCCAATACATCTTCGATGTGGGTGGCCTTTTGTGCAAAGTATTTACATATGTACATACATTCACAGAGCGGTCTCGACGATCACGCGATCTTCGGCGAAAATGGAAATGAAAAATCTTTAAAAAAAATGACTCGTGATCAGTGCGATATTGACAATCGACAATCCGCAATAAAATCCTTTTTTGCTTCCATTTTCTCTCTTTCTCCATTTCTCTCTCTCTTTCTTTTTCTCTCTGCCCATTTGTTCTTAGATGTTTCGTGCGGCGAAAACTTCACAAAACACAATAAACGTCAGGATTCTTAAAACTTGCAGATAACTTACAAATTTTACGCCGCGACAAATCAAAACAAAAAATCTGTACATTTCCGTCCACTTTCATACAAGCTGAAAACTCGATAAGTCGAAGTTGAAGAGAGTTTACGGAGGAAAGAGAGACAGAGAGAGAGAAAGAGAGACAGAGACAGTGGAACGAATAATGAGATCCAAGGGTAGAAAGATAGAGGTAAACTACAGAATTTGTTGTTTTCGCCAGAATTGGTAGACAACAAATAATACATGCATCTGCGATTTCCGTTGCGAGGAGGTAAGAGAGCCTGTCTAATATGTCTGATTGGATGGCAGGAGAGCTTCCAAAAACTGTTTTTATTTATTTCTTTCAGAACCGAGCAATATTCTGTTAATTTTTAGTTTTACATGCATATTTTCCTTCAAAATGAATGAAAGTTACGAAATTTTTAGGGTAGCTTATTTATTCTGTTATACTTATAGTTGGGATTTAGGCGATTGCCGAATAAATTTATCCTTCACTCCATCGTATACTTTTCGGGTTTATTTTCTTGCCTAGTTGTTCACCGTAGTGCTCATTACCTCTTGAATAAAGATTTAGAGGGAAATAAATTTGTTATAAAGGTGCACGAAATTCAACCGTAACCTATTTAAATTTTCCTAACTATTGTATTCGCGTCTTTCAAAATCACACGCTCTCTCGCCATTATGGCAGGCAAAAAGGTGCGAATTCAAGTTGTGTTTTTAGCAAATTCTTTGAGTGTCTCCTCGCACTCCAGCGACTCTGCCCTATTCGTCCGGCACGACGGGGCCGCCCAAGGGTGTCGAGCTCTCACACGTCGCCGTCGGCACCGGCGCCGCCAGCTTCAAGAAGTCGGCGACCACTTTCTCATTTTTTCTTTTACTGTTGGTTCAATTCTGCTTAGAACGTGAATTCGTTAGATATGTATTATATTATTAAATAAGTAGTAAAAAATTATAATTATGAATATATAATAATAATAAAAAAACATTCATACAGACATTTCGATTTCGGTCCAGTCGTCACCGATGGACGACCTTTCACTTGGGAAGAGGTTTGGTCACTTTTGTTGAACCTAGGTCAATCAATGTAATTTTTGAATTTTTTTTGTTGTTGTTGAGGAGCGTCTACTGATCTTCATCCCCCTGCACCACGCACTCTGCTCTGTTATGCTGACGATGATGCTGCTAGCAGGCGGCACGATAGTCCTGAAGAAGGGCTTCGAGCCGACGCTCTACTGCGCGTCCATTCAGAAGTTCCGAGTGAGTCTTTTTTCCGCAAGCCTAATTATGACACAGTTTTGATGTTCGTCTTTCTGAAATAAGAATGTAAATAATTAAGAAGACAAAGGAAAACATCATTTTCTCAGATTCGCGTTCTCTTCGCGCACCCACCGCTACTCAGCTGGCTTCTAATTGACACAAAGTCGGACGGCTATGACCTAAGCTCGGTCAAGGTTCGCTGTTCTCGTTAAATAGTAACAGAAAGTAAATAATAAAAGTAAATGAACTATCCGGAGCATTCCTAAGTGCTTATAGATCAAGTGTTTTTTTTCCTATAAATAGTTAAATATTCTGCCTAGATAATCTGCTCGGCCGGTGCTCCCGTGGGCAAATCGGTCTGCGACGGCGTTCGCAAGAAGCTGCCAGCGGTGTGCGCCATCCTACAAGGTACTACTGTGATGATTTTGATCAATAAAGAGACATATTACAAAAAGAAAATGGAAAGACCATGTATGTATATGTATCTAATTTATGAAGGTGGATCATGAATATTCTGATCATTCGTCATAAGCGACTCTTACAGCTTATGGCCTGACCGAAGTGACGACGACCTCACATACGTCTGACTTGTCGTTGGAAGATCCCTCCGGCATCGGCCTTCCGATGCCCAACTTTGAGCACAAGGTTGGAGCCGCTACGGAACCAGTCTCTGGGTCAGGACCGAGAAAATTATGAAAAACAATTTTCAGGTCGTTGACACAGAGACTGGCTCCGAAGTGGCTGGCGAGCTCTGCGTACGCATGCCGACCATGATGAATGGCTATCTGAATAGGCCTCAGGCCACTGCTGACGTCATCGATGCGGATGGCTGGCTTCATACCGGCAAGTTGCTGTAAAAGCCGTACTTTGTGCAAATGACATGTCGTAGTCGAACAGTCTAGGCCGTTTTCGCTCATGACCACGTCGAGGTCAGGTCATGGTCATCCCATTGACAACGGCACACAGTTTTTTTTGCAATATCTGAAGAGATTCCATTCCTAGATTTGCCTTTGAGAAATGTCTCATTTACTAGGCGGCACCGGCTTCTCTGATGCCCAGGGCCGCATGACGATTGTCGGGCGCGTCAAGGACTTGATCAAGGTTCGCGTCTCCGAGGCGACCACTCACAAGGTATGTTAATGTTCGCAACCCTCCATCCTTTCCACGGTTCACTCAACACCTTCAGCAACAACATCAACATACAAAGCTCTGACAACAACAAATTATAAAATATACTCCGAATGTGAACGCTGCAATTCAAACCTGATTAAATAATTTTTAGGTGATCGTACCACATTAATTACGGCTTTATTATAATAATCAAATAGATATAATCATAAGGTGTCGCCGAGTGAGATCGAAGATGTTCTTCTGCTGCATCCAAGCGTGCGCGAAGTCGCCATCGTCGGTGTGCCTGATCCAGAACTGGAGGTCTTCTGAATTACTTCTATAAAAAAATACAGATATTAAACTTCATGATGATAATCAGTAAGCTGATTATGTACATATGTACACTGCATTTTTACAGGGAATGCAGCTGATACGAGCGTTCGTGGAGCGACAAGAAGAGCGAGACTTGTTCACGGGCGGCCTCGACCAGCTCAACAAGCTCATTCTATGTTGGCTAATCTATGCATCGATAATACAAATGTAGGGTTCTAATTAAATTTCGCACCAGGTTGTTTTACCGTTGCGAATAGAAATCAAAATTTGACACTAGATTGATAAAATGTTATGAAAACGGTAGCATTTGCGTTGTATAAACGAAAAAGATCTCAATTTAGATGAAAAATGACCCTCCTTCTGAAGATGTCTTCGAAAATGAACACAAGCTGATCTGAGAAACTGCTTTGTTTCAGCAAAACTCTCGTCGTACAAGAAAATAACCGGTGGTGTTTTCTTCGTGGACTCGATTCCGCAGACTCCGATTGGCAAGATTCGTCGCTTCAAGCTCAAGGAAGCAGACAACGTTCATATGGCGAGTGCTGCGGCTGCTTCGTAGTCAAGGGATATTACAATTTAAAGGAGCCATAAACTCCATCTTGAATTCGAGTTTTTTTGGCTGACACAAAGGCGAGATTTTTGAACGATGTTTCTGATTTTTCCAATAAGCCCGAGTTTTCAAGAAGCAATCATAAATACACAGGAACCAGTCACGATTCTTACACCAACAACGACGGAAAAGCCAATACGACGACGGAGCCGGATACGACTACGCCGAATTCCCTCGTGGAAACGACATCGTCAGCAAAACCGGATGAGACCGCTCTCACCCTCACCAACAAAAAGGAGGAAATGCCAGAAAACACACCGTTCCCCTATAGAGTACTCCCGCCATTGCCACTGACGGCACCAGCGCCAACGCCTACAGGAATTGTGAGTCCATCACGGCAACAAGCCCAACCGAATCCTGAAAGAGCATTTGTACTCCCTCGAGAAACAACCAGAACCGAACCAATGCCTGCCCTCACCGCATTGCAGACCCACCATGCATACGACCAGCTGCCAATCAAGCTGAAGGCGCAGATTACAAATGAAACACTCCAAGCAGAAGTCAACTACATGCAACAGACGTGAACCACACGCTCCTGGTCTCTCCTGACAATGATTGTCCTGCAGCAGCACTCGTGGGATTCGACATTGTTCGAGTTCTCGCGAAACAAGACATTCTGACGACTTTCATGGAAAATGAAGCCATTATCGGCGACTCAAGAATTCCACTTCTCTCTTCACCTGATGCAGTCTACAAACAGAAATCACAGCAAGTTTGTGCACTCAAGACACTCCGAGACTACTGCATTGAACCAAATGAAGAAAAAGCCGTTTTCATCGCACTGCCTGAAAGCAGAATGTCACACGACGAAATAGCCATCTACAATATCAGCCGCCACGACGAAATCAAGCACCTCGAGTTCCAACCGTTCCTCTGCCAAAGCCCCCGCGAACTGACTCAAGTGATAGTCAAAAACATCTGCGACCGACCGGTAATGCTGAAACAAGGAGCTCAAATCGCTGCAGCAACGACAATTGAATCCTCCACCGCTGAATACATTCCACCAGAAGCCGATTGGGAAAGCCGTCTCCCGCAGGCACAACCGGACGACGACAAAAACCTGACCGAAATCGTCCAAGTCGACTCCAAGCATCTGCAGCCGAAGGAAACAAAGAAACTTCGCGAATTGATTATGAAACACAGAGATGCTTTCCAATTGAATGAAAACCTGGGCCACTACCGAGGCCCCATCAAACATCACATCCAACTCAGAAGAGATGCAAGGCTCCCAGCTCCAGTGATTCGACACATCCCTATAGAAGAGGTGGATCGCCAGGTCGAGATGTTGCTCAGACAAAACGTCATCCGCGAGAGCACATCAACGGTGCTCTCTGCTCCAGTCCTAACCCGCAAAAAGGACGCGCCTCACTGGAAACGTGCCGTTCAAATGGGAAAAAGAAGAGAACGACGCTTTTGAAATAGCCAAAACACTCATGACAACAGCTCCTGTACTAGCAAACCCAATGAGGGCTACGCCGTTCATTATTGAAACGGATGCAAGCGGCATCGCAATCGCCGCCGTACTCTTGCAAGAACAGGAAGGCCGTCTCCATCCACTCGCGTTCGCCAGCAGAAAACTGAAGGACGCCGAGCGCCGATACGTCGCTCTCGAAACGGAGGCCCTAGCAATCGTTTGGGCAATCAAGGCGTTTCGCCAGTACATCTACGGAACACCGACAAAAATCGTCACAGACCACCGACCGTTGGTGTCGCTACTAAAACGAAAAGACCTGGAAGGCCGTCTACTAAAATATCAGATGACCATCCAGGGCGAAGACATCAAGATCGAGTTTCGCGCGGGACGATTCAATTCAGTCCCCGACGCCCACTCTCGATACTTGAGAGACGAAATCGCCGAGCCAAGAGAACGATCGCCAAGGAAACCAACCGAACAGAACGCCAAGCAAGTGGAAGAAGACGCGCTGCACGTCAACGTAATCGAGCTCGACGAAATCAAGAAAGCACAACAGAACAGCTCATGGATGAATGAGCTCATCAAACGCATCGGAACGACACCGGATGCACGATTCATCATCGAGAGCGACATACTCTACGAAGTCAGCGCCGATACAAAAGACACATTCATCCTGCTTCCGCGCGAGAGCAACATCATCGCGACCGTCATTGCTCATTTCCATGAGAAGACGTGTGCGCACGCAGGAACAAGACGCACAGCTGCCGCCATAAAACAACGATTCAAATGGCGCGGAATGGCAGCAGATATCGCGACATAAATTCGCACCTGTGAAAGCTGCCAGAAGCTCAAATCTCTGCCCAGAGACCACGGAATGGAACCACTCGGTTCATTCGACGTCCCGAGAGCGCCGATGGAAAGGGTACACCTCGATATAGCGGGCCCGCTACCAGAAACAGACCGAGGGTATCAATACATCGCGCTCTTCATCGACGCGTTTTCCAAGTTCACAATTGCCGAGCCAATTCCGGACCAAACCTCGAAATCAATTATCGAAGTATTCCTCAAGCGAGTGTGCTACGTTTATGGCACACCTCGCCAACTCATCACAGACAGAGGAACTAATCTCCTCTCTGCCGAGTTCGAGGAGACTCTGCAAGCTCTCGGCATCGAACACACGACGTCAACGCCGTATAGACATCGAGCAAATGGTCAAGCAGAGCGAGCAATCCGAACCCTACAAGAAGCAATGGCTCCCAGAGTGAACAAACGACAGAACGACTGGGATCTGGTGATAGCGAACACCGTCTTCACTATCAACGCCCTGCAAAACACGACGACCCAGAAGTCACCCTTTTTCGTCATGTACGGCCGAGAGCCGATTTTGCCGGAAGACAACGAGCTATGCAAGCCGACGACCGGCTTGCAAACAGACACGGGCGCATTTGAAAAAGTAATTCGCCAGCGACAAAGCGACTGCTGGAAAGCAGTCAGGAAGCACATTGAGGACGCACAGGAGACGCAGGTCGAACACTACAATCGACGCCATAACTCTCACACGCGCCGCATTGACGACGGCGACGAGGTCCTACTGAGAGGAGCCCCACGTGCCAACAAACTGGCAGACAGATCAGCTCGTCCCGTCCGTGTCGTAAGAACGGACGGGAGCAAGGTCTACGTCGAAGTGCGACCGGGACACGAGGTCGCCTGGCACAAAGACAATGTGAGAAGATTCCACCGCCGAGAAGAAGAAGAAGAAGAAGACGACGAAGACGAGCACCGACAAGCAGACAAAATCACCATAACCGTACCGCGAAAGAAGAAGCCGACGAGAGACATCATCATCGACCCACCGACGCCGCAGACGCAGATGCCGATATACTCGAAACGAGGGAATCGAATGATCAAGAAGACAAGGAACGACGATTTCCTGTATTATTAAACCATACTAGAAAAATGAAGTAGAAATATACTAGAAATAGTGGTCCCTCAGGAAGAATTTATATTCATTTTTATTAATACGATTACTTTAGCAAGATAATTTTGAATATAAGTAGTATAAAATAAGATTATATAGATTTTTTTTGATATGTATTAACACATATTCTCTGTCAATCCCCTTCCCTTTTCTTTCCTCATTCGATTCCTTTCCCCAGTGGCATACTAACAACTCTGCTTCTTTCTTTCTCCCCGATTCAATCGCACAATCTCTGCTCATCCCTTGCTCCCATACTCTTCTCCTCTATCTTTATCTTTCTCTCTTTTCCACCCTCTCTACTCCCCACCGACTCCAGCAGTCACCGGCAACGCCAAAGCTCCATCGGCATCTTCGCGCCGCAGCGAAAAGCCGCCCGCAGTGATCAGAATTAATCAGACAAGAGGCTATCATCTCCTCTCGTCACCCTCTACTCTTCATGTACACTCTCGCGATTGCCACATACGAAGTCTACAACGACCATTGGCGGCTATCACTCTCTCACACTCTCCCGCTACCCTTCCTCTCTCGCCGGATCAAACTCTCTCAGACAGCCAACAAATGCCTCTCTAATCCGCTCCTCTTCGCGCCCAGCTCGACTCTTGCTGACAGCATCCGCAAAAACAAAGAGCCTAGGCTTATTAATTAGCCTACCCAAGCCCTGCATGCCAAGAGACGGCGCAAGATGCAGAGAAAGAGGAGGAGGCAAGAAGCAGGATCCAAGACTCCTCCCAGATATCCATCGAGTCGCCATCAGTGCCAGCCCTCCATCGGAGAAGATCGACCCTCTTTCTTTCTTCTTTATTTTCTCTGTTGGCTACCTCAATCAAGTTACCTTTGAGAAACCACGATGCCAGTGCCAACACCAGAACAAGAACAGCTCACGAAATACGGCGAGATCGTAAAGGATCAGAGGGATCAAGAGCGCCGACTTGAAGAAAGAATAGTCGAGCTACAGGCTGCGCTGGAGCGAAAGACGCTGGAGTCAGCCAGACTCACTCGCGAAAGCCAGCTGCGCGAGATAATCTTGTACCGGCGCATATGGGCCAGAGATGAAATCATCAGAAATCTCGAACGACAGGAGCCACAGTGAGGCCCCCGTCCACAGAGGGCCACCGCCCCGTTCAATACAATCTCTCTCTTTTTTTCCCCTCAATTCCTCTCTTTCCAAATCCTCTCACTCTCTCAGTCCTTCCGCTCCTCTCTCTCTTTTTTTTCCTCTTCTTAGTCCTTTTTCTCTAATTTCCGGCGCTCCGAAAAAACTTTTTCTTGTTGTGTGTGCGTGTACTCACCGTAACATAGATACTAGGCTGATTCGTATTATTTTTTTTCTTTTTTTTTAAATATCGCTCTGTTTCTAGTAGTAGAATGAGGGACCATTCATATTAAGTAGGGGGGATGTTACGGCGGGGAGAGCGGAGTGGCCTCGCCCCCTCCGGGGAGGGGGGCCACTCGGAAAGCTGCCTGCAGTGAGAGGAAGAACACCTGGCTGGCAGCTTCCCCCCGCCATGGATCTCCCTCCCCCCCCCCTCTCCCTATCTAGGTCCAATCTCATGTTGATAAGGATGCGAGTAAAGTAAGCAATAAATATGTCACTAAGAAGAATAAGAGTAATTACATTAAAGGGGAGATCCGGGGCGACAGAACTACACACATACATTCCCCACGGCCGGCTCACACTCCACCGGAGAACAGGCGTGACAATACCGTGCGGACGCCGTTAAAAAGTCGCCCAGGGAGCCGAAGACGAACGAGGATTGTTAAAGGAGCCTGAAAGTCGATCAATCCTAACACGAAATGCTTGCTATATACATATATATACATACATACATATATGCCGCAGTCCGAGCAATATGTCAAGATCCTTGCTTTTAGTTCGCCAACGAGGAACGGAACATACATAGTTTGAATGAATTCCTGGCATTGAGCACTACGGTGAACAACTAGGCGAGAAAATAAACCCGAAAAGTATACGATGGAGTGAAAGATAAGTTTATTCGGCAATCGCCTAAATCCCAACCAAGGATGTCCAAAACCAGGCCCGGGCCCGGCCCTCAAAATCTCGGCCCGGGCCCGGCCCGAGCCCGCCAAATTAACAACGTCCCTGATCCCAACTATAAGTGTAACAGAATAAATAAGCTACCCTAAAAATTTCATAACTTTCATTCATTTTGAAGGAAAATATGCATGTAAAACTAAAAATTAACAGAATATTGCTCGGTTCTGAAAGAAATAAATAAAAACAGTTTTTGGAAGCTCTCCTGCCATCCAATCAGACATATTAGACAGGCTCTCTTACCTCCTCGCAACGGAAATCGCAGATGTATGTATTATTTGTTGTCTACCAATTCTGGCGAAAACAACAAATTCTGTAGTTTACCTCTGTCTTTCTACCCTTGGATCTCATTATTCGTTCCACTGTCTCTGTCTCTCTTTCTCTCTCTCTCTCTCTCTTTCCTCCGTAAACTCTCTTCTTTCTCTACTATTCTTTCCCTCCCACCCACACGAATACTCACCATGGAAATGTGTCAAAGAATGCTACCAAGCGTGTTGAGAAGCCAAGAAAATAAGAAAAATAGAAGCTTGATACTTACAAAAGGACATGTAGCACAAACCATGTATTACGGACGATAAACTATTCGAATATTGTGAAAAACTTTACTTGACAAGACAATGAAAGGCCGTTTGGATTCAAAGGATCGCTTTGGGTAATGTGAGTGAACATCAGAAAAGGTACTACTTTCCAACATAGTGATGGTCTTGCAACGTATGCTAGTATGCTAATTAAAAGAGCGTCTCTGGATGCCTCCAGAAGGGCTTGCCCAAGATCCAGATGTTAGATTTCGAGTAGGAAAACATAGTCAGGCATGGAACATGGCCCCAGAAGCAAGATTAAATGGTTAATAATTTTAAAAAAATTTTCTATGAAAGTTGAATTATGGATATTTTTTGAATTGATGTATCGAATCTCTGACAGATTCTCTTACATACATCATCGTTTAATACGTTGAAACGAATATCGCATATGGACATGTGTGTGTTGTTTGTAGTCTGCCAATTTTGGCAAAAACAACCAATTTCGTAGTTTCAACTATAGCTTTTAATATTCATTACTCCGTCCCTCTCTCTCTCTCACTCTCTGTCTCTCTGGCTCTCTCCTTTCTCACTCTCCCGCTTTTTCTCTCCCAGCCATACAAATTAGCGTGCACCATGGAAATGTGTCGAAGAAGGCAACGAGGCGTGTTGGGAAGACTAGAAAATAACAAAATTGTGAAAAGAGTCTGGTGAACTGAACGGTCCTCCAACGCAAGATGGAGGAGGAGGCGTGCCCTAACACCGTAATCTCTTCGAGTAACCTACATACATACTTAAAGGAGAACGAGCGACTGAATTCGAAGGGCCGGGTCTATGGAGCCTTAAAGCTACTGTACTTTATTGTCTGCGTCTTTCCCCTAAATATCATTTTCTTGAAGACATCAAAAGTTTTAAGGTCCATGGTCTGCCTATATAAGAACATTTATATTTGATCTACCTTCAAGACTGGGAATGTGCACCGAAACTTTTAAATTTTTGGCTCATTAAAAAAAGAACCGAATATTCCTGCAGTTGCTAGGGCCAGTCGAAAAACAGTTCATATTTGCTGAAATTACGTTTCAGATTAATTATTTCGAGAAGTAATAATATTTATCCCGTTAGAATTTGGAACGTCATCCGAAACTTCGTCACGCAGCAAATTTGTGACAAACAATTTCGTTTCTATCAAAATTGGGACCAAAATGACTCAAAATCAAATATTATTGTAATATCAAATTGTGACTTCGCATGCCACAACGTTCTCTGCTGAAGCTCTCTCTCCTCGTTTATCATACATAATCTAATATTTTTCTTTCTATTTTTACAGAAATGATGTCGCCGTTGCCTTGTATGTTTCTGCTGCTCTTGCTTGGTAACTATTTCGCTGTACTTACATATATTAAAAGTGGTCCTAGCACTTTGATACTTATACTACTTTATTCTTCCTTAATTTTATAGCCTGGTGCCTCTAACAATAAGCAAATTATCGGTCCCTTTAGAATGCAACAGTTTGCCAATTTATGATCAAATTTCCAGCTTGTTTTTAGATGTTAGGGTTTAAAGGTGGCCTTATAGCGCTCTGATGTCACTCGTTATAGCGTCTCGCGAATTGCACTCGCAGTGGGTGAGATGCGCGGACGGCTGCGAGTACTACAAGCAGAGCGGGCAGTGCGGCAGCTTCGTCTGCGACTCTTCCCTCCTGAACGTCGTCGCCGACTCGGCCGACATCTGCGCCCTCAATTGCAGTATCGGCCGAATGATTGGGATTGTTTGTTTCGATCTCTTAAATAGCTCCAGTGCTATTATTGCTTATGGAAGATGTCTTGAATCGTTGATAAATGACCATATGTACATGTATCGCTTGAGAGCACCAGCGATAACGAGTGGGAAGAGGTGACGACTAACATTGCATTGCAACTTGTAACTGGAACCGCGGCAACCCTCAGGTGTGGTGTACGAGCTCCGCGGGCAACGTCATCGGCACGAGCGGCATTTCGTGTACCAGTGGTTGCTGCTTCCATCAATCAGTTTTAGCCAACCACATTGAAAAACAGTACCCATCCCTCTAATAGAACCCCCTCCCCCCCCCCCTTCTAACAGTGCCCCTCAGGGGTATTGAAAAATAGTACCCCGGGGGTACTAATAAAGAAAATAGGTATAGGTAAAGACCATCCACCCCTGTTTGTTGTGTTGTATACAAATAGCCCGTGATTTTTTCGCAAGTCTTTTTATACACAGATATGCATGTACCTTTTAAGCAAGCCCTCCTTACGATATACAAACGCCAAGCTCTGGTTTCCAGATCCAGGCTCTTATCCATCTGAAGCTGCGTGCGCATCACCGTGTACGTCTGCAAGTTATGCAGCGTGCGTTGAACAATTTTTTTCATATTCAACCTTTCAACTTGATCCGAATGCAGCACCGGGATGATTGCTGCTTAAAAATAATGTTCGTATAACTCCAAAAACTGTTTTTTTTTCTACCCACATTAACTATTGCAATCGAAGTATCTAGCACAACCTGACCAAATAAAGCGAAAAAAAAACAAGACACTATGTATTCGCCTCGGACCTACTTCAAGCGTGATTCTAAATCGCTTTGCTGGTGATAAACAATGAATGTGTAGGTGCCAAGCGGAAGATTCAGCGGCAATCTGCAATATTATCGATTTTGCGCCGGTTTGCAACTGCTCGGCGCCACAATACAAGGGAGCGTACTGCAGAGCTGACTCCACGAGTATGTCAGAGCATTAAAGAGTAATTGGTTTTATATATGTAGTATGTTGTATACATATTTGTATGAGAAATTGCAAGAACAAAGTACTAAGAGCTGAAATGCCGGGAGTATTTTTCCAGCCTCAACAACAACTTCAACTGGATCAACCAGCACTACACCCACATCGACCACTTCTTCTTCCACTACGACCGGTTATTTAAAGACTTTAAAGAGTTAAATAAAAAAATTGTCTTCATAATTATAATTGCCTCCAGCCTCTACAACAACTTCAATTGGATCAACTAGCACAACACCCACATCGACCTCTTCTTCTCCTACTACGATCGGTTATTTAAATACTTTATCTAAAACTGTTTGATTAACAATTGACGACATAATAATAATAATTGCCTTCAGCCTCTACGACAACTTCAATTGGATCAACCAGCACTACACCCACATCAACCACTTCATCTTCCACTACGACAGGTTATTTAAAGACTTTACAGAGTTAAATAAAAAATTGTCTTCATAATTATAATTGCCTCCAGCCTCTACAACAACTTCAATTGGATCAACTAGCACAACACCCACATCGACCTCTTCTTCTCCCACTACGACCGGTAATTTAAAGACTTTATCTAAAAGTGTTTTATTAAAAATTAAAAAAAAAAATGCCTCCACAAGACTAATTCCCTACAGCCTCTACAACAACTTCTACTGGATCAACCAGCACTACACCCATAGCGACCACTTCTTTTCCTTCTACGACCGGTTATCACAAAAAATTTTGCTACTTTCCTCCATAAGAATTAGGGTAGTCAAAAGCACATAAATTTTTCTGAACCTTTGTTTAGTTTTATTAAGTAACCAGCTCAAAGGGCGTAAGCATTTGTGTCTTCCTCACAATCAGTATAACTGTTTCAGCTTCAACAACTACTTCATTTCAAGCAATCAGCACACCCGCCGTTTCTTTGCAAACTACAACTGGGCATATACATAAGCCATAGTTGTTTGCCCCAGAGAAATCCAGGAAGCCATAACGTATGGGGGATGCATTGTTGGAGTTGCGATTGAACTGCCTGCGAGCAAAAGAGAGAAAAAATTCCCACTCTTTTCCATTGCAGACCCATCGACGGCAACGACGTGGGCTCCTGGCACCACCTCTTCTTTTGCTTCTTCTTCTCTTTCAAGCACCACGTCCATTTCGGTATGTTTCCAAGGATGTTAAAAAACGTCCGTTCAAGTGAAAGCACCCGAATGTTCAAACAAGTTTCTTCAATCTTTGTACAGACGTCTGCGTCTCCTGACACTTCTTCGACAAGCAGTTCCCACAGTAGCTGTTCTGTGTATATTAACGCCTCGGGATATGTATTGGACAATAGGTGAGATAGTATGTAAATCGAGATGGAGCAGAGCGATCAGTTCAGAGATAATAACAACATTGACAGATACAGTACGTCATTTAAAGGAGGGCGATCACCGAAAAGTAATTGCCATTTCTGAAACATCTTAGCTATTTTCGAATAGTCTCGGGCACGAGGAAAAAAAAGGCAAATGAAAAAGCATAAAAAAGTTGCATATTCAAGTTTAAGATACTTGAAAATGCAATTTTTGAATGAATTTGTGATTGGTGTCAGTGCAAAACCGTGGTGTTACAGCACTCGACAGTAGATTTGCTGCCACTTACCCATCGCGGGAAGATTGAATTTACAAATATTTTAAGACATTTGTTTGTTTCATGCTTTATCCCTTTGTATGTGAATATTTTACAATAAACTAAAAAAATATTATGCAAAACAGTATGAAATTAGTAAACGAGCAATAACTTCTCGCTTCGAAACCAGCGCTACTTTAGCGATCTCATCTACCGTACTTTTTTGAGTAATTAAATGGACTTCCGTTTGAAACCTTTGCACGTTTGAACATACAATAGCAATTTTTCGGTGATCGCCCTTCTTTAAGAGAGCCTCTCTGTAAGACTCAAGGAGGCTTTTATAGGCGCCTGCCCTGAGGAATTTTTGTTTTCTTTTACTTTGAAAACTTTATATGTATCCCTTGTTCATAACTAATTCTAGGTGGTCAAAAAGTTGTCAAAAATTTTTGAAAATGTTCCAAAATTTAGAAGACCATATTTACCGTTCTGCTTCATATTTCTTGAAATTCTTTACAGTGTTCGATTCCTTGTTCAAAACTGCGCAAAAAAGTCCCGGGTGACCATTTGCGAAAAATTAAAACTTCTATGAATAAAAGACCAATAAAATTTTTTGAAACGTGGTTTTTAGGCAATACCTCTTTTTTACTATTAATTTCCAAAAACTAAATTTTCCAAACGAAAGAGGAGAAAAAACTCCATATAATGTGTGTCTACGAGGAAAAATCTCCGATACGTTTTTTGGGTATCTGCATTTGAATATGGGTTTCTGAGCAAATTTCGGCTTTGGCTGCAAACCATAATTTCTTTAAAACTTCATCAATTTTAAAGCTGAATAGTCCATTCGATGTAATGTTTCATCATCTTTAAAATGGTATATACTTTGTACGCAAAAGAAATTAGTTTAAAGGCCTAAAATTGACTTTTTGTGTTTTTGGAAAGTTTCTGGTGTTAAAATACTCATTCTTTGGACCATTAATGGGTCATATAGACCGACTTTCCACATAATATTTATTCTATAAGAAAGAGCAGTTAAAACTGAGTCGGATACAGCTTTATAATCAAAATCTTGGGATAAATTTTTTGGGAATATGTATTTGAATGCAGACTATTGAAGGCGATATTGCTAACTATTTTTTTAGCAAATATTTAAAATTTGTTATTTTGAAACATCTAGCACCGAATAATGGGCATTCCGGATTTCTGCGAAGTTCTTTTATGATATACCACTCAGAAGTACTCAAAAAGTCAAGAAAGTTCATTTTTACGAGAAATGATGGTGAAATTAATATACGAAAACACATTCGGAGCCAACTATCAGGTCATTTGTGATCAGTGCCAAAACGGTCATAACTAGTCGAAAGAGCAGAAACTTCTGCATAATATATCCACTGATGAAAGAGCCATACCAGTTCATGTTTTAGAAATCTTGAAATTTAAAAAAAAATTCGACGAAAGGATTTGACTATTCTGAGCTGTTCTGAGATAAATGGTACCAATGGAACTTATGTTCTGAAAACTAAAAAAAAAAGGTTTTTTGGGACGAGAAACATAAATTTGACGTTCATTTTCTACTTTTGAGTACCATCCATATCAACAGCAACATGAGGTAACAAACTTGAGGCGAAGAACTGTCAGTGAGAGAGCGTGTATTTTGAAGAGACTTTGCTTAACATGAGGCAAGAAATCTAATCTTGACTCAATGCTTACCGCGTCAAGATTCCTAGCCTCATGTTAAGCAGAGTCTCTTCAAAGTGCGTGCTCTCTCATTCTGTCTCTTCTTCGCCTCAAGTTGCTGCCTGACGCTTGCCAAAAAATACATCAGGCTAACTATCAGGGAACGGGCATAGACAACAAGAGTTGCTGTAGATGAGAGAGATACAGAGAGATTTACCTCAAGTTAGTAACCCGAGATTTAGCCTCATAAAAGAGATACTTTACTACGGCTGCAGATGTTGATTATAAAGCTGTTTCCTACTTAGTTTTTTTATAGAATAAATATTATGTGGAAAGTCGATCTATATGACCCAATAATGGTCCAAAGAATGAGTATTTTAATACCATTTGAAATAGCATAAAAAACCACATCGAATGGAACATTCTGTTTACAATTGATGAAGTTTGAAAGAAATTATGGTTTGCAGCCAAAGCCGAAATTTGCTCAGAAACCCATATTCAAATGCAGATACCCAAAAAAATATCATAGATTTTTCCTCGTAGACACAAATTATGTGTAGTTTTTCCTCCTCTTTCTTACGGAAGATTCAGTTTTTGGAAAGTAATACTAAACAAAAAGTTATTGCCTTAAAACCCATTTCAAAAAATTAAATTGGTCAAAAGCCAATTTTTCGCAAGTAGTCATCTGGGACTTTTTTGTGCAGTTTTGAACAAGGAATCGAGCACTGAAAATTTTTTCGAGAAATATGAAGCAGAACGGTAAATATGGTCTTCCATAATTTTGGAACATTTTCACTTATATCTAAGTGAAAATAAAAAAAAGTCTGGCAAAAAGATATTAAAATGATGGATAGACCTACATATGTAATGACTGATATTGAGATGCATCCAAAGAGACGGAGATGCCCTCTGTGAAGTTGTAAATAACTCCGAAGTTTGCTCTTGCTCGAAGAACTTCACCGGAGCGACTTGCGCCATTTGTTAGCTACAATACACGACAGTACTTCTAGGATATGGAACAATGCAAATAATAAAATTTTTAAACTAAAATATTCTTTTAAACCACATAATTGAATGCAGCGCGTGAGTCAATGCGGCTTCTCACTGATTTGGTCGGCCCCGATTCACTCTCTGCTCTTCTTCAGGCAAGTTTTTACCTTTTATTCGAGTTGGCTCTTAGCACGCGGATACATACTGTAACCCGCTAGGAGTCTAGAAAACAATGACGACTCCGATGACACTAAAGTTGTGTCGCGCAAAAAGGGAATATTTTGAGGCTTGAAATACTCCGCGATTTCAAGGTATTTAGGATGGTTTTTTTCATTCGGAATACTATAGACACCATTGCATAATTTTCGAGAACTTCTTCTCCTAAGATGCTCAAAGAAGGAAGGAAGTCACCGGCCGTCTTCTCTGCCGCGTTGGCAGCGTTAATGAGCTTCTTATCGGATGACGGAAAGGAAAAACTCAGCTGGAGTGTCGACGAAGTCATCAAATCGGCGACTTTTGATGAAAAATCCCTAGAGATAAGGTGAACTTGTGTGGATTTGTGATATCGCAGCTGATTGCGAATCGAGCAAAACTAGACTACTTCATGTAAGTACAGTACCATTCACAAGCCGGGGGATATGGCTCGAACGGCTCCGAGTGGCTCAAATCGTACAAGCCGAGTTAAAAATCGGAGAAAATTATTCATACTATTTTGTATTTTTGACTTATTCACTTTATCGTATCGGTAAAAGTAAAAAAAAAACGTGCTGTGGATGCTGCATACTTGCCGGGTTATTAATGAAATCGAGATCCCAATATCCTGTGAATATTTCTCTCCGATATTAATTAAACTTGGCTCGTCAAGCCGATCGGAGCCGCTCGAGCCGTATACCCTGGCTCGTATGCAATACTGTAATTGTTTCTTGGCAGGTCGAACTTTCTCCTGAACAGAGATCCTTCCCTCGGGAACTGCTTCACCTTCAACGACCGAAAAAGCAACGTAACCTTCAAGAAACGAGTGGCTGGCGAGAGAGGAGGTAAGTGGAGAGGATGAGGGGAGGGGTGAGAGACCGAGGTGAGAGAGAAACAGAAAGAGAGGAAGTGAGAGAGCGAAAAGAGTCACACTTTCTGCTTCTCTTCGTTTCAGGGCTCACAGTAGAAATAGCGAGCGGCGAATCTGAGCAAGTCCCTTGGACTGAAGTCGCTGGTGTCAACGTTTACATCCACGACCGTTTGTATTTTCTCACACTGAGAAAGAGAGAAAGAGAAAGAATAAATATCATATTTTTCATGTACATATGTATGTATGTATGTATGTATGTGGGTGTTAAGAGGCGATCTCTCGTAATACATTTCCAAACTTATCTTTTTTATATCAGCATTTTTTTATTATTCGTGATGATCATTATCGATCTACTGAGGATTTATGATGAAAAATTCTAAGAATAGCTCTTTTCAGCAAGCCAAGATGTCTACCTTGAGAGCAAAGGCCATTTCGCACGCTCTGGGACCTGTCAAACAATTCGAATTAATATAGTAGCACCTACATAATTAATTAAAGGATTAAACCATGAGATTAAACGATTCAGGAAGTCAACAACGTAGAATCGACTGGATGTGTGCGAGGGAGCGCGGATATGCCGGGTTCATTCTACTTTGGAGGAGACTACACGCTTGATGTTAGCTCTCTCCCTCTCTGCCTCTCTCTCTCTATCTCTCTCTCGCTCTCCTTCCCTCGAACAGAAGAAGAATAGATTATCTTCTATAATATATTTATTCATTAAAAGATCTTGTTTCATTTTAAATTATTCTTGAAATACTTGGATTATTACCTTGTGAATGAAAGCATAGACATAGTCATTCTCAAGATGACGAAGAATGCACCTCCCCCCAGTACACGCATGCTATATAGGGCTGCTACCGCTCCTGCTATCAGGACGGCGTCTTCGCAGCTTGCGGTTGCATGTACGCGGCTTACGCGCGACGCGACCGCGTTGCTTCCTGCAACTTTAGCCAAGGCAATATTTTCGAATTATTTTTGCTTGACTTTCCTAATTAAACTGTATGTAATTATTAAGTTTTCTTGTTAAATTTGATTGTAGTGAGCTGCATAGACGACATGCTTGCCCGCCGTGGCTTCAACCCAGCCTCTTGGCCCGAGTGCCACTGCCCGCGTCGTTGCCAGAGCTTCGGCTACTCCACGCTTGCTATGCAAACGAAATCCACCAATGCGTACGGTGTAAGCTGCTGAACATTTGTTTTAATTATTTTTTAAGTATACAAAGTGCAGTGCCGACGGAGGTTGCGAAAAAAACAAATCGATTCAAATATGTAGGTCAGTGGACATCTAGCTCGCGGAACGTTTTCTTTGAACATCCTAGGTAACAAGATCTTGTGTGAGAGACAACATGGTGTCATAAATTAGAAAACGAGTATCTAGCATAGACTTCACTTTCTTCTTTATTCTCACTTATGTACATATGTGTGAAAAAAACTTCTTATTCAGAGCAAAATTTTCGTCTTCTTCGAGCAGTCGAACGTGCTTCTAAGAAGCGAGAAGCTTACAATTTCGGTAAGCTTAATGAAAAATAATCTGATATGGTGTTATTAAAGTAAGATGAAGGAGATTAGAATTTCCTTTGTATTTGCCAGCCCTCGTTCGTCTTCGGCTCCCTCGGCTGCTTTTCCGGTCTTCTACTCGGCTTTTCTCTCGCCTTCATCGCAGAGCTCTTTTATTTGCCCAAACAGTTGATGTATGGGCAACCTGGCACTGTCGCTAGGGCTTAGATGAGAAATCAACAACCTCGTGCCATTTTTATTTTACGGCTATTTCTTTTTGTGTCTCTTTGATTTGATAATAATAAAACTTGGAAATGAATCATTCGAAATGGCATGGTAATAGAGAGGGAAACATTCATGAAAATGGAAGAGTAAAGCTTAAAGGAGCAATAATTTTAGCCTGTTAATCTCTCGCCTTTGGCAAAAATGCGCGAATTCAAGATAACTCTTTATCTCCTTTAAATGTAATCTCTTGGCACGAAGCAGCAGCAGCAGAAACGATATGGACGTCGTCTGCCTACTTGCGCTCGAAGTGGCGAATCGTCGTCCGCGGAATCGCATCCAAGATGAAAACACCGTCATTTATTTTCTGGTACGACGAGCGTTTGGAAAAAACCTAGTCGTTTATCAGATCAGCTTGTGTTAATTTTCGAACACATCTTCCGATCGGGTGTTCCTTCTTCATATACATATGTACATGGGGCACTTTTTCCATATACTATAGCATACAAATGTTATCTTTTCTGAAACACAGGCTATACATTAATCCAGTCTGAAACATTTCCATTTCACAACGGTAATACCGTTATAAAAAAAACTGGTGAGGAATTAAATTAGAACCAGCCACGCATTCGCTCTGTCAGTACTTGGAAACATGTTCGAAATACTTGTTTGCAACATTGGCGTTGTTGTCACAGGATAATGTGAAATGCTAGATGGGAGAGCAGAGTAAGAGGATAATGCAGAGAAGGATTAGTGGCTTGTCCGGAGAGGACAAGAGAAGTGAAGAGAAGAAGGAATTGGTGCGGGAGTTGATACGGTGGGCAGCATGCGACGACTACCAGACGAGCCGCGAATCGACTACGAAGGGCCCGAACTCAAGCGACTTCATCTCAAGCGATCGGGTAGCAGCACGTCATCCAAGCGAAACGATGGCAAGCAACACGTCACTTTCTCTCTTCAACCGAGCAACGGCAGAATCAAGAGCGGCGGTCGGGGACGCCAGCATTAAAAGGAGGGGGATGTCACGGTGGCTCCCCCCTCTATGAATGCATGGATTTTATTGTCCTGTGTTATTTGTTGTTACACGTCAGCATTTAATGTGATGCGTGACATTTCTGACTGCATTAATTAGTCTTGCCTGTGTGGGCTCTTCGTGAGCGGTCGTCTCTCCCTATTGTTGTGGTTTACCAGGCTTTGGCGTGAGATAAAGCTGGTATTTTAACCCTTCCTCGTCTCTTGCATCCTAATTGACAGAAGAAGAGTATAATGAGAGAGAGAAAAAGAAAGCGAGTGATAGAGATAAAGAGAGAAAGAGAGGGAGAGAGAAAGAAAGATGCAGGGAGAGGGATATAGAAACAAACATAGCGAGAGAGGGATGGGAGGAGAAAGGAAAGAAAGTGAGATAGTGAGTGAGAAAAAGAGAAAGATAGAGAGAAAGAGAGATAAATAGGATGAGAGAGAGAGAGAAAGGGAAAGGGAAAGAGAGAAGGATAAAAAGAGAGAGAGAGAGAGAGAGAGAGAGATATGGAGCTAGAGAGTCATGCGGATCATGTACAGTTCATGGATGGGAGTGAATATCCCAAGGCAGAACCTAAGGACTAATCAGTACGGGGGGAAGTTCCTAAATCACCCAGTCCTGCTGGCCCCGGAGAAACAGGTAATTGTCAACTGGCTGAAAATATCGAACATCCATACTCGGATCAATTGCCAACCCTACCTCCAAGCCTGAGATACGCCCAGGTACCACCAATGTCGTTTTTGAGAGTTTTAGTGTTGTAATGGACAAATATTTTTACAAAATTGAACAGAGAGTATGCTACCCTGAAAATTTTATTAACTTTCATCCTTCTCAAATTAAAATATGCACGAAATCCCAAAAGTTAATAGAATATTGCACAGCACTTACTATTCATGAGAAATAATAAAGAAAGTTCTTTGGAAGCTATCATGCTATCAATACAGGCATATAAGTCAGTCTCTCTTACCTCCTCGAAACAGAAATCGCATATGTGTATTATTCGTTGTCTACAAATTAACCAATTCCGTAGTTTCAACTCTCTACCTTTCGCTCTCATTATTCGTTCTTCTGTCTCTCTCTCTCTCTCTCTCTCTCTCTATCTTTCTCTCGCTCTGTCTGTCTTTCCTTCCTCCGCTTTCTCTCTGCTCTCTCTCCCACATCTCTTTCTCTCGAATCCATAACCATGGAAATGTGTCAAAGAAGGATTCGAAGCGTGTTGTGAAGTCAAGACAATAACAAAATTGTGAAAAGAGTCTGGTGAACTGAACGGTTAGTCTGCCTCTTTAAGCACAGTAATATTAGAACAACCGTCAAGGCTGAGAATGGGCACCGAAATTCTTATTCCCTACTTGTTTATCGTATGTCAATTTCCACCATCATCTCCTCACTCAAAGTCCTTAAAAGAGCCTGAAACTCAACAGCGATTTATTTCCAAAATCATGCTAATACTCTATTATATCAGGCAAAAGGTGTGAATTCAAGACTGAATTGAATTTTTGGCTCATTTGAAAATCGAAGTACCGAATGATTTTACAGTAATACATAAATGCCGGTTTTAATGCGCGCCCGCAGAACAACTACAGTAAAAATTTTGACTGCGCCATATTTTGAATGTTAATAACTTTCTAACAAGTCGAAAAAGGGTTCAAGCTTGCTGAAACTATGTAAGTTTTAGATAAATTCGTTAACAGAGTGTAGTAATAAACTCGGGATGTGTACCGATACTTCTTCGCAGAGCAAAAATTGTGACAAACAATTTCTTTTCCATCGAAAATTGTGGCTGACCAAAATGCAGCAAAATCGGTTCTACATTGAATGTAATATCAAATTGTCACATCTCATGTCATAAGAGAGTTATGCGGATCATGTACATTTCATGGATGGGATGCTCTCCCTCCTCGTTTATCTAATATTTTTTCTCGCTATTATTGCAGGAAACCATCCGTCTGATGATGTCGCCGTTGACTTGTATGTTTCTGCTGCTTTTGCTGGGTAAGCTATTTCGCTTCACTTATATTAAAAGTGGCCCTAGCATTCTGATACGTACATAACTCAACTTTTTTATGCTTACTTCATTTTATAGCCAGGTCCGTCTAACAATAGGTAAAGTTTTGGCCCTATTGCCTGCAACAGTTTGCAAATTTATGAACAAATTTCCAGCTATGTTAAAGTCCTTAGGTGTTAGGCTTTAAGTTTGCAAAGATGGTCTTACCTTACAATTAGCAATATGATATCAGTCGTTATAGCATCTCATGGATCGCGCTCGCAGTGGGTGACATGCGCTGACAGCTGCGAGTACTACAAGCAGAACGTGAAGTGCGACCGCTTCAATTGCGACACTTCCCTCCTGAACGTCGTCTCCGACTCGGCCGACATGTGCGCACTCAATTGCAGCATCGGCCGAATGATTGGCATTGTTCGTTTCGATCTCTTAAATTACTCCAGTTTTAGAATGATCCGTTTTCTTATAAGTAAGTGACTTTAAGAGAAAACACTTGATATTAATCTCAAGCCTTATCAGAAATGTTATTACTGATCGAAGATGTCTTGAATCATTGAGAAATGACCATACATTCAGAACACTATCGACGGCACGTGGGAGGTGGTGTCAACTAACATTGCATTGCAAGTTGTGGCTGGAACCGCGCTAACAGTACGGTGTGGTGTACGAGCTCCAGTGGCAGCCTCATCAGCACGAAGGGCATTTCGTGTACCAGCGGTTGCTGCTTCTATCTATCATTTCGAAACATATATATGGATATACATACATATGTACATACATACGTACCTTTGGGAGGTCTCCATAATCATAGCTCTAGTTTCCAGATCCAGGTACACCTCGCTCTTATCCCTCTGCAGCAACGTGCCCGTCTCCGTGTTCATCTGCTAGTTATGCAGAGTGCGTAGTAAAATTCTTTTATACAAGCTTTATACCTTGTAAACTTACCTTAGTAGTGTCGCGTTCATATTTCTCCTGAACCAGCATCCGGGGGGGGGGGCTGTTTAAAAGTTCCACCACCTGTTTTTTCTGCCCTAGTAAACTATGCCATGAAAGAGTCGTTGTAAGAAGCATGATTTCTAATCGTTTTGCTGGTGATAAACAATGAATGTGTAGGTGCCAAGCGGAAGATTCAGCGGCCACCTGCAATATTATCGATTTTGCGCCGGTCTGCAACTGCTCGTCGCCACAAAACAAAGGAGCGTACTGCAGAGCTGACTCCACGAGTATGTCAGAGCATTAAAAAGTAATTGGTTTTATATATGTAGTATGTTGTATACATCTTTGTATGAGAAATTGCAAGAACAAAGTACTAAAAGCTGAAATGTCGGGAGTGTTTTTTCAGCCTCAACAACAACTTCAACTGGATCAACCAGCACTACACCCACATCGACCACTTCTTCTTCCACTACGACCGGTTATTTAATGACTTTATCCAAGAATATTTGCCTCCAGCCTTTACGACAACTTCAACTGGATCAACCAGCACTACACCCACATCGACCACATCTTCTCTCACTACGACTGGTTATTTAATGACTTTAATTTTAAGTGTTTGATTAAAAATTGAAGCCACAAGACTAATTGCCTCCAGCCTCTACAACAACTTCAACTGGATCAACCAGCACTACACCACCCACATCGACCATTTCTTCTCCCACTACCACAGGTTTTAACAAACAAAAAATGTTTTCTAGGTTTAACTGTCACTATCCTCCGTAAGAATTAGGTTAGTCAAAAGCGCAAGCATTTTTCTGATCTTCTGTTTAGTTTTGTTAAGTAACCAGCTCAAGGGGCGTAAGCATTTGCGTTTTCCCTCATTGTCAGTATAACTGTTTCAGCCTCAACATCTGCTTCATTTGAATCAATCAGCACTCAAGCAACATCGACGGCCGCCGTTTCTTCGCTAACTACAACTGGTCATTTAAACAATATTTGCTTGCTCAAGAGAAATTCTGGAAGCCATGACGCATTGGCATTGTTGGAGTTGCGAATCAACTGCCTGAGAGCACTAGAGAAAAAAGCCCACTCTTTTCCATTGCAGACCCATCGACGGCAACAATTCGGGCTCCTGACACCGCTTCTTCTTTTGCTTCTTCTTCTCGTTCAATCACTACGACCATTTCGGTATGCTTCAATGGATGTTATAATACATCCGTTCGAGTGAATGTACCCGAATGTTCAAACAGAAGTTTCTTCAATCTTTGCACAGACGTCTGCGTCTCCTGACACTTCTTCGACAAGCAGTTCCAATGCCTCCGACAACAGCTGTTCTGCATATATTAACGCCTCGGGATATGTATTGGACAATAGGTGAGATAGTATGCAAATCGAGATGGATCAGAGTGATTAGTTCAAAGTTTTATAGATACAGTACGTCATTTTATAGCCGGCCCTAAAGTAGAAGCCATCTCCAATCGATGAAAGTTTAAAAAAAGCCAAATAAATAAAAGTCTGACAAAAGATATAAAAAATATGGATAGAACATTGATCTTGAGATGCGTCCAAATGGACTCGAACGCCCTCTGTGATCTTGTAAATGTCTCCGAGGTGTGCACTTGCTCAGCGAACTACACTGGAGCGACTTGCACCATTTGTTAGCCTCGATATACGATTATATTTATATTTTTCTAGGAAATGAAACATTGAAGAAAAAGGATTAAAAGCCCAATGGTTAATCAATTGTTTGCAGCGCTTGACTCACTCCAGCATCTCACTGATCTGGTCGACCCCGATTCTCTCTCTCCTCTTCATCAGGCAAGTCATTGCTTTTATTCGAGTCTCATGATACAAATAACGACTGCAATGACACTAAACTTAAGTCGTCCAAATTATTGTCCAAATATGTATGCGAAATAAATATTTTGAGACTTAAAATTCTCAATGTTTCCAATTCCGTATTATATACATATATGTAGATATTTTTTAGGGTTTTCCTATTAGCGACTACATACTGTATGATTGTCAAGCTCTACTCAGATACTCGAAGAGGGAAGGAAGTCGCCGGCCGTCTTCTCTGCCGCGTTGCCAGCGTTAATGAGCTCCCTGACCGATGACGCAAAGGAGAAACTCAGCTGGAGTGTCGACGAAGTTGTCAAAGCGGCCGCTTTTGACGGAAATTCCCTGGAGATAAGGTGAAATTGTGTGGATTCCTGGAAAAGTCTAAGATGTGATATTGCAGCTGTTTCCGAATTGAGCCTCTTCTTATCTACTCTAGAAGTGCGGTACCACTCACGAGCCGGGGGATATTGTTCGAACGGCTCCGAGTGGCTCAAGCCGCATGAGCCAAGTTAAAAATCGGAGAAAATTATTCATATAATTTTATATTTTTGACTTATGCACTATCGTATCGGTAGAAGTAAAAAAGTGCTGTGGAAACTGCATACTTGCCGGGTGCACTATCGTATCGGTAGAAGTAAAAAAGTGCTGTGGAAACTGCATACTTGCCGGGTTGTTAATGGCTGAAGAAATCGAGTTCGCAATATCCTGTGAATATTTCTCTCCGATATTAATTAAACTTGGCTCGTACGGCTCAAGCCGCTCGGAGCAGCTCGAGCCGTATCCCCTGGCTCGTATGCGATACTGTAATTGTTTCTTGGTAGGTCGAACTTTCTCCTGAACAGAGATCCTTCTCTCTCCCTATCTCTCTCTTGATTTTTCGAAAATAAACTGTATGCAATTATTATTTGATTAAGTTTTCTTGTTAAATTTGATTGTAGTAAGCTGCGTAGACAACATGCTTGCCCGTCGTGGCTTCAACCCAGCCTCTTGGCCCGAGTGCCACAGTCCACGTCGTTGCCAGAGCGTCGACTACTCCAGGCTTGCTATGCAAACGAAATCCATCAATGCGTACGGTGTAAGCTGCAAAACATTTGTTTTAATTATTTTTAAAGTTTACAAAGTGCAGTGCCGACGGAGGTTGCGAAAAAAAAGTCGATTCAAATATGTAGGTCCGTGGACATCTAGCTCGCGGAACGTTTTCTTTGAACATCCTAGGTAACAAGATCTTGTATGAGACTACATAACGTCATATATTAGAAAGCGAGTATCTAGCATAGACTCCACTTTCCTCTTTCTTCTCACTTAAATTTTAAAAAACCTCTTGTTCAGAGCAAAATTTTCGTCTTCTTCGAGCAGTCGAACGTGCTTGTAAGAAGCGAGAAGCTTACAATTTCGGTAAGATTAAGGAAAAATAATCTAAAATGATGTTATTGATAGAAGACGTGACTTTTTACGGTGATTTGCGATTTGAGCTTGATGTAGGAGATTGGAATTTCATATTTACCAGTCCTCGTTCGTCTTCGGCTCCCTTGGCTGCTTTTCCGGTCTCCTGCTCGGAATTTCTCTTGTCTTCATCGCTGCTAGGGCTTAGATGAGACATCAACAACATCGTGCAATTTTAATTTTACGTCTATTACTTTTTGCGTCTCTTTGATCCGATAATGATAAAACTTGGCAAGGAATCATAAGAAATGGCATGGTAATCGAGAAGGAAACATGCAAGGAAATGGAAGAATACAAGTTAAAGGAGGCGAAAACTAAATTTTCTCTCTATAAAGATGATTCTGAATATGCGTCTGGGCTTGCAAATGCGTTAGCAAAGACATGATGTTCTAAAGGAAATGTTAAAGGAGTAATTTGCATCTGAAATGAATTGCCTAATCTTTAGGGAAATATTAGTGTGATCAACCGTACCTTAAATTTAACAATCTTCAAGAGCATTTGGTGAAAAATGTTCGAATGTTACCTAATAACCCAAATTACTCGAACTATGAAAAACCAACAATGAGAAATTAGAAATCGAAGTAAAACTGGATTGTGAATCCAGGCAGCTTTTGTGCAAGGGGTTTGAAACAAGTTGTGAGCAGTGCGTTCTTGGCAAATTGTCAATAACGCGCTGCTCACAAATACGATAACTGCACGAGCTGGCATTTTGTGATGGGAATTAGCGACTTTCTTTTATGGAGTACTATATTCAACCATAATCTATTTGAGTTTTCCTGATAATTCTAGCCTGTTAATCACATGCTCTCGCCCTTGTGGCAGGCAAAAAAGGCGCGAATTCAACATAAAATTTTATCTCCCTTAAATGTTATCTCTTGGCTAAGAAGCTGCAGCAGCACTTTTCTACCTCCTTGAGCTGGAAGTGGCGAATCGGTTCCGGGGAATCGCGCCCACAAAGAAAACACCGCCGGTTATTTTCTCGTACGATGAGAGATTGGTTGAAATCAAGCAGTTTCTCAGATCAGCTTGTATTCATTTTCGAACACATCTTCCGATCGAGAGTTCCTTTTTCATATACAAAGAGCAATTTTACATATACTAAACACCGCAAATGTTATCTTTTCTGAAACAAACATACATACATTAATCCAGTCTGAAACTTTTCCATTTCACTACGGTAATACCGCCAAAAAAGCTGATGAGAAATTAAATTAGAACCAGCCGCGCAATCAATTTGTCAAAAGTTTTAAACACTACCTTCTACGAGTTCTTCTTTCGACTGATGGCTACTTTATTCTACATGTCATTTAAAATGACGGATGCTACATTTCGACCAGTAAAATGAAGCGGAAAATGACTCCTGAAAAAGAAGATGAAGACTTGGTAGCAATTACACATGAGTGAGAAGATTGGTGACAAATCTCGTTATAAAACGGATTTGTTTTTCTTGGTAATAAGTTTGACACGTGGAACTTTTATAATGTAGTATTTTTAAACTACTCATTCTCTCGCCTGGAATTACATCGGTGCAGTAGATTCGTTTGCATTTGGATGATTTTGAGATGCTATTCTCACTTCGACTTTTTTGTGGCTAGCTAGCCGGTTCGTCCTTGCTTCTTCTCCTTTGAGAGAAGCTCATTTGTTCCGCCGTTATAGTCCACCTTGTCATATGTCGTTGTCCTTTCTTTGCACAAGTAATAAACTTGTTGCCCTCTTCCCTTGAAAGGCTCACATATTATTTGTGTTCGTTCTTGGGAACTCTTCCAAGAGTTTTGGGTATTCTCTGGATGAAGAAGATGTTCAGGATTGAGACCAACTCGTGAGAATTGATTGGAATTGTTTGTGAATGTTGTCGGGACCCTTGTTCAGAGAACTTTGAGTGAGCATTTAGGAGATCGCCCTTTTCAGGAGACCCTTTGTGAGACCTATTTTTGCTCTCACCCTTTTGTCGCCTATTTGTGATCCTCCGCCCTCCTCGCTCTTTCTCTGTCCCTTCCCTTGGCACTCTCATCACACCTTTCTTATTGATTCCTCCGTTCTGGATCTCTCCGCCCCCCTCTTCTTCTTCCGCTTTTATTTCCTTCATTAGTGCTCCCGTATGAATCACATTATTTAAGGAATTTATTGAATACCCGCTTAAAACTTTTGTTAATTGTATAGAGTAAAGTCATAAGAAGTAAAGAGATTAAGGAAGTTGAAATCGGTCCTATTCTAAAGTTTTTGAGACGCCTTCAATATCTACATTCATGCTATGCACAATTATGAACTCAACCTAGAACTCTTGAGATGACCTACAGATCTGCTGCTTGTTACAATGCATTCAAATCAATTTCCAGTCGTGGATAAAATAAGAGAAGAATGTCATTACTATACAACAATAATTGACATAATGGTTTTGGAAGAAACTGTTTTTTTCTACAATAATGGTCACAAATGCATACAATTCACTCATGTTGCGCACTTCGACGCCTAATAGTGACATTTTTATTTTCCGATGTCATCTTTCTGAAATAATAATAGAAATGCTTACGAAATCCGAGGAAAATATCACCTTTTGCACATCTGATTTGGTTGAATTTAGTGGTCTTATGATTCCCTGAAGGTTTCCCTTTCCACCACCATGATATTTCTTAAGATACATACAATTCCGAGATCTAACAGATTAATTGAATCAAAGTGACGAATAGATGCGTAATATTAAACATGCACGATGTTGTTAATTTCTCATCTAAGCTGGAGAAACAGTGCCAATTTTTACTCCAGCTTATCGTACATCAGTTTTTCGGGCAATAAATGAGTTCAGAGATGAAGAAGAGAGATATGCCGAGCAGAATACCAAAAAGCAGCCCAGGGAGCCGAAGAAGAATGAGGACTGGTAAAAACAAATGAAATGCCATTCTCCTTCATCAAGCTCAAATCGTAAAGTGTCCTAAAAAAAAAGAAGTTGAGCAGAAAATATTAGCAAGTCGAAATTGTTCTACGGAGCTTACCGAAAATTTAAGTTTCTCGGTGCGTACAAGAACTTTTGACTACTCGAAGAAGACGAAAACTTTGCCCTGAACAAGTTTTTTTTTACACGAGAGAGAAGAAAAAGCAAGAGGGTCAATGCTACATGACCGTTTTTTTATATACGATTTGAGCTTGATGAAGGAGATTGGCACTTCCTTTGAATTTAACAGTCCTCACGAGGACTTCGGCTCTCTTGGCTGCTTTTACGGCCTTATGCTTTGCATTTCCCTACTTTGATTATATATTATTTCTATTCCTATTTTATGTATATCCTAATTGCATATATTCTGTCCCTTCGTCCCAAATGTCCCTGGCTGCCCTCCGCCCTTTCGGTGTGTGGCGGCAGCGCTCTGCTCTCGTGCTGAAGGGTCTGGCCCACCCTCGGGAAGTCGCTCACCCCGCATATCATCCGTCGCACGCCGAGAGGTGTGGAGGCTTCAGCTTTCCCTTCCCCCTTCCCCTTCCTATTATTTCCCTAGTCTGCACCTACATACATAATACATACGTGGTATTATTAATCTCAATGTTGTCACATCTACATATATACTGATGTTCTAATTAATAAATTTCTCTCGTCTTCATCGCAGAGCTCATTTGCACAAAAAATTGATGTATAGGTTTAATATACAAACTGTCACTACCGCAAGGGCTTACATACATACATATGTTAGATGACAAATGAACAACATCGTGCAAGGTTAATATTACTGTTTTAATGCGTCTCTTTGATTCGATAATGATATTTCCCGGAAATTCATCTTAAGAAACATCATGCTGATGGAGAGGGAAACCTTCAGGGAATCGGAAGAACATAAGTAAAAGGAGCACTAAATTCAGCCGAAAGTGAAGTGCAAAAAGTGAAGTTTTCCTCGGCTTTTGTAAGTAGCGTATTTTTTCTTTTAGTACCCCTCCCTCTATTAGAGACCCCTCCCCCCTCTAATAGAGCATCCCCCCTAATAATCTAATACATACCTCGGTTCGAGACATACCTCAAATGAATCCTGATTATGTGGGCGAAAAGATTGCTTACCAGCGGATTCGATCACGCGAGCTCTAGCTCCAGAGTCTGAGACTCTATCCAATGAGCTATGGGGGCATACTGGAAGGAGTGGCGAAGCCAACCTAGCGGAACTGTGTCTCACTCTATACGGGGTGCTCCTTACACTGGCAAATTCATTCAAAATCTGCGGTAAATGGATAATTCAGTGAAAATTCTATTGAAATCGAGCTATGATTCTTCGTTTTGAGAATAAAATGTTGTTATTAAACTTTTATCAATAAAATTCAAAAATAGTACGCTTTACGAGGAAAGGTTACGAAGCAAGGATCTTTGCAAATTTCCATGATCACGTTGCTTAAACCTATCGTACTATCTTATAGGCTATTTCGTGTTAGGAGTTAACGACTTTAAAGCTCCTTGAAGAATCTCGGGCAAGCTCTCATACTTCCTCGTTTCCTACGTTGAAGCGGAAATCGCAAATGTGTGTTATTCGTTATCTAACAATTCTTGTGAAAACAACCAATTTCGTATTTTCAACTCTCCCTATAGGTCTCATCATTCGTTACTCTGCCCCTCTCTTCTCTCTCATTCTCTCCTTCTCTCTCTGTTTATCTACCTCTTTTCTCTCTTTCTTTCTCTATCCTTCTGCTCTCTAACTCTCCCGCTTTTTCTCTCCCACCTATACAAATAAGCACCATGGAAATGTGCCAAAGAAGGCTACGAAGTGTGTTGTGAAGGCTAGAAAATAAGAAAATTGTGAAAAGAGTCTGGTGAACTGGACGGTCCTCGCTGTCGAAAACATTCAAACAATGAAAGCGAAACAAAATACGCCCGAGCTGGGTGCAAAATCCACGGCCGTTTAGACGCGTCACGTGAAGAAGGAGGAGAAGGGGGCGGGGCCTTTCCACCGCCATCTCCTTATGCAACCTACATACTTAAAGGAGAACGAGAGCGAAGGGCCAGGGCAATTTTAAATCTTACATAACTTTTTGGAGATTGACCTCGTTCAATAAGGTTGTTCATGGAGCTTAAAAGCTATTGTACTTTACTGTCTGCGTGTCTCCCTTGCATATTCTTTTTTTGGATTACGGTAGTTTTTAAGGTCCACGGTCAGCCTTTTATGAAATAACATCTACCGACAAGACTGGGAATGGGCACCGAAACCACTTTCCTGCACGTTTATCACATGTCCCTTTCCATCGTCATCTCCTTAACAATGCTCGAATCCTTACTCGTAATTTATTTAAAATTTTCTGAATATGGACAGATGACTCTCGCCGTTGTGTCAGGCTGAAAAAATAGGTGAATTTAAAATTGAATTTTTGGCTCATTTAAAATCAAAGCACCGAATAATTCTGCAGTAGCACATTTGGGATAGTTCAAATGCGCGCCCGCAGAATAGCTTAAAAAACCTTTCAAACTTGCTGAAACTACGCCATATGAATATTATAGTAATAATATTTCTACCGTTTACACTGGGGATGTGCACCGAAACTTCTTCGCACACAACGTTTGATGTGTCCTCTCCCCCTCGTTTATCATACATAATCAAATACTTTTCTTTTTATTATTGAAGGAAACCATCCATCTGATGATGTCGCCGGTGCCTTGTATGTTTCTGCTGCTTTTGCTGGGTAAACTATTTCGTTTCACTTATGTGTAATAAAAGTGTGTCCGCCTTTTTACGTTTATTAAATTGTATAGTCAAGTCCCTCTATGTAAATTCCCACTCCTTTTAATCAGCAAGAGTACGCAAATTTTAAGATCAAATTTTCAGCCTGTTTAAGGTCTTTAGGTATTACGGTTTAAGGTCGTTAACGTGGCCCTAGCACTCTGATATCATATTCATTGTAGCGTCTCGCGAAGCGCACTCGCAATGGGTGACATGCATGAATGGCTGCGAGTACTACAAGCAGAGCGGGATGTGTAGCAGCAAATATAACTGCGATGCTTCTCGCCTGAGCGTCGTCGCCGACTCGGAGAACATCTGCGCCCTTTCTTGCACCGTCGGCAAACTGATCGCACTTGTTCGTAGTGATCACTCTTTTATTTTTCCCAGTTTACAAATGCTCATTTTCCAATAAAGAACTAAAAGGAGCACGAAACTGAACAGTGTTCTATTTGAATTTTCCTGACTTTTGTAGTCGCGTCTCTCTAAATGACATGCTCTGTTGCCGTTGTCTCAGGCAAGCGCGAATCAAGAGTGATTTTTGGCTCCTTTAAAGAAAGAAATATTTCAGAAGATTGACGGCAGCAAGTGGCAAACTGCGGACGGTAACATCGCCAGTTGTGGATGGAATCGCAACAACAACACGCAGTGGTGCACGGGCAGCGGTGACGGCGACCCCGTCAGTACCCACGGCATCTCGTGTGATGACAGTTGGTGCTTCTGTCTGTCATTCCATTTTACAAGCGACAGCTATAGCCAAGGCCCCCGGGGGGTTCATTGGTTCTGTAGGTGTGCATATATGACGATGCAAACTAAAAAAAACGGTCGTTTTTGCGTTTTCGACCCGTTATGCACATTTGCGCACATACACAGAAAAAAATGTTATGCACAAAAAATGTTATGGAAAAATGTTCCGTGGAGATGTTACGCTGAGAAAAACATGTGATGTTTTCGCTCTGGTGAGCGTCGCCTCCTCTTAAGAAAAAAAACGTAACATTTTTTGTAAATACCTGGATGATACGTGGAGCGTTACATTTGGGCATGCACAAAAATGTTATGTTTGGCCGGAAAAGCGGCGATCGTAGGGAGAGCGCCTCCTCAAAAGAGCGAAGTACCGATCACGTCCGATCTGGCGAGTTAAGCAACGTCGAGCGGCGACACTTAGGGGGTTCAAACCCACATGTGGTCAATGTTTTCCCAACATGTTTTGCGCGTTTTATTTTACATAAAAACCTACAGTATCCCGTTTAATTGTGCCATCTGAGGTCAGCTGGGTCAACATGCTCCAAATGTTACCTTTATTTTATTTTTATGAGTCAAGTGCGCAAGTGTCTTTCCGACCTTTTTAGCAGAATGAATTAATTGCTCTGTTCCAAAGAGACAGTGATATTGAAATACAACTTTAAAAGTTTATCGATCGGCAGAAACTGCAAAATCAACTGTGAAAGAGTCTTGGGCACAGTGATTTTTCAATCTCTCTCCATTTCTTGCTTTCTCCCCTTCTCTCGCAATTAGTAACTCTACTTATTTATATCTCTCTCTCTCCCTCTCTCTCTGTCTCTCTCTCTTTCTCTCTTTCTCTCCCTCCCCCCTCTCTCTCTGTATGTATCTCTGTCTCTCACTCCTTCTCTCGGTATGTCTGTCTGTCTGTCTGTCTCTCTTGCTGCCTGTCTATCGCTGTCTCTCTCTCTCTGTTTTTCTGTCTCTCTCTCTCTCTATTTCTTTCTCTCCCTCCCTCTCTCTCTCTATGCATGTCTCTCGTCTGTCTCTCGCTCGGTCTGTCTGGCTGTCTGTCTCTCTCTCTCTCTCTCTCCCTTCTCTCTCTCTCTCTCTCTCTCGACAGGTACCAGGACAGCTCTCTCGCTTTTGATGCGAACACTACAAAGAGACCGAAAGGTGACTCTCTCTCTATGTCATTACATTCTGGCCAGAAAGGCGGTTCTAATGATTTACAGAGAGATGTGTAAAAGTCACGTTGAGCGTTGTTCTTGCACTTACAAGTTTGCGTACAAGAGCGAGGAACACGGCCAACTCCTGACATCACGAACAGTGTTCACATATATGTTCTCAGAACTCGGATGAGGTTCAGAATTACTTTTATACAACATTAAATAGCTCAAAAGAACCACCTTTTTCTGTAGAAAAATGTAGGATAGAGAGAGACACAACATAGGTCACGTTGAGCAGTAAAACTCTCGAAAAACCTTTTGGCTCTTACAACCAAATTGGCACAGATGGATAGACCGAGTTCGTAAAGTTCTCTCTCTCTCTCTCTCTCTCTTTTACTCTGTCTCTTTCCTCTTTCTGTCTCTCTCTCACTCTCTCTCTCTCTCTCTTTTACTCTGTCTCTTTCCTCTTTCTATCTCTCTCTCATTACATTCTCTTCTCAACGTTCTCTATGGGTGCCGCCCTTTCCATCTGGATAAGGTCTTCACCATTCAGATCGCTAGAGCGGGTAGTGTGGTGGTAGTAGCTTGGCTTAGTGGTGCGCGCGGTGGTGGTTCGGGTCCGGGCGGGAGCAAAATTCTCAGTTCTAATTCTAGATACAACGACGGCGGCTCCAACACGACTCTACAAACCAGGTTGGCCAGTTTTTCAACTTTTGCGGTTTTTGTATTACATTTAGGATAATGATATGTATGCTTTTAGCTCATTTTCGGACTTGCCTAAAAACCAGTATTTCCAGCTGCATTTTATCAGTGAGCGGACATAAAGATGTGAAGGGGGCGTGGCTTAAGAGCAAGTGCTCCCCGCCGCGGGCAAACGTAACATTTTTGTTAAACCCTGCATGTTACGTCGCGCGTAACATTTCGGGTTGCGCATTAAATGTAACGTCCAGAGCTACATGAGATGTTCCGGCGCATTTCAACTACATTATTGTTATGTTCCAATGTTACGCTCCACGTAACATCCTTCTTTGTGTGCAAAGGTACGCGTACTTTTTGACCAATTTGGCATATTCGTGTGTAATATTCCAAAAACGTGGGCATAACGGGTCGAAAACGCAAAAACGACCGTTTTTGTTTTAGTTTGCACCGTCATATATGTATGTACAAACATATTTAGAGACAAAGGCATTCTTCGTCAAATATTTACTCATGCTATTATAGTATGTATATAATAACACGCGACTTTTCGAATAAGTTACCACCTTTTTTGCGATCGCTCCTGACAATTAGCATGAAGCAAGCTGGATTCCAGATACAGGATCGCACAGCACTGATCCTCCGTGCCCGATACCGTGTTCGGCTACAAGCTCTGCACAGTGCGTAGTAGAAAGTTTTTTTTTAAATATCAAACTTTCCACCATTTCAAGTTTCGTATCCCTCATGCTCTAAAACGGCCTCCGGGAAGATTACAATAAAATAAGAATGTTCATTTAATTCGTCCTACATTTTTTTCTGCACACATGAACTACGATATGATCACGTCATTGAAGCATTTTGGGTGATAAAGAATGAATGTTCAGATGCGTAGCTAACGATCCAGCTACCACGTGCGTCGTGATCAACTATTCACCGATATGCGTCTGTTCGTCTCCAGAATGCCTTAATTACACCAATTATGTCAAAAAATACATATGTATTTGTAATATAAATTATAAGAGAAATATGTACTCATGGTAAGGTATGAAAAGCTGAAATGAAGAGAGTGTTTTTTCAGCCTCTACGACAACTTCAACAGGACCAACCAGCACTACAACTACATCGACATCGACCACTCCTTCTCCTACAACGACCGGTTATTTCAAGACTTTATTATAAAAGTCTTTTATACAAATAAATTGCCTCCATGAGAATATTGCCTCCAGCCTCAACGACAACTTCAACTAAAGCAACCAGCATTTCACCCACCTCGACAACTGCTTCTCCCACTACAACCGGTTATTTAAGGACTTAAAGGAGCAGTTCATTGAATATCTAACATATGGTTTTATGGACGTGGATCTATAAGCATTAGTCTAAAACATACATCTAGAAAGTTTGAACCATTTTTGTCCACTTGCTACAATGTGACGAGCGCGCAAAATATGGCTCGGCCAAAATTTTTTACTGTTAGCCACCCTCCTATTTCACACGCTCTCTAACCCGCAGAAGGGCCAAATATTTGAGAGCGCGCATTCAAAATGGTCCTAATATACTACGGTAGCATCATTCAGTGCATGGTACCTTTAAAGGAGCTGTCCATCGAGATTACAATGTTGGTGAATTTTTTGTTAATACTATCCGGTCCAACTAGAAACATCATTAGGAAAAGTGAGAATGCGTCCTGAAGGGCCCTGTGGAGAAAAAACCACATTTTCCCACGCCGTACCGTAGAATTTAGGGAGTGACGTCATCATCTCTTGCCTATTTTCTCCATATGCACACTCTCATTCTACCAGAAAGAAGGTGAAAACTAGGTGCGAAGCGGCAAGTCACGCTTGAGATTCGAGGGAAGGGAAAAGAGGCAGAGAGAAAAAGACTCACAAAGTCTAGTTTGTAGTGATCGATACTGTGCTAGCATACCGTCAAAACTTTTTGCAATATCATGCGCGAATTCAAACGTTAATTCTCCGCAAGCGGGTTCTAAACTCCATGGACAGTTCCTTTTTAAAGGAATTAAAATAATAAAAGTCTTTTATTAAAAGTGACCTCGATGAGAATAATTTCCTTTAGCCCCTACGACAACTTCAACTGAATCCACCAGCCCTACACCAACATTGACCACTTCACCTCCAACCGGTTATTTAAAGACTTTATCTTAAAGTGATTAATTAGTTAGAAATTGTCTCTATAAAAATAATTATCTCCGGCCCTACAAGTCAACGAGCACCTTTGCAAAATCAACGATGAAACCATCTATGTTTTTATCCCAGAGAAATTCTGGACATCATGACACATTGGTACTACGTACATACATTATTGGAGTTGCGATCCAACTGCATTAGAGAAAAAAAAACTCACAGTATTTTATTGCAGATTCATCGTCGGCAACGACTTCCACAGGGGCTTCTGGCTACTCCTCTTCTTCTGCTTCTTTTTCTCCTTCAACTTTGGTATGCTTCGTTGGATATTATATTATTTATGAAAGTTCGTTCGAGAGAATGTGCCAGCGTTTAAAGACAAGTTTCTTCAATATTTGCGCAGACGTCTTCTGACTCATTCTCGACAAACAGTTCAAATACCACCGGCAGCGGTTGCTCTCCATATATCAACGCCTCGGGATATATATCAAACAATAGGTGAGAGTGTATGAAAATTGAGATGAATCATTGAGGTGGAGATATGAAGAGATATCTTACGACATTGTCAGATGCAGTGTGCCCTTTAAAGTAGAAAATGTTCTGTCGATGCACCGGTGCGTCTTTAAAAACAAGCAAGGAGTGCCAACGAGAAAAGAAAAGCGAGCCAATGAAACAGCCTGAGAAGATACTCATGCGTTTCAAGTTTGAAATTTTGTACCGGGCAGCAAAATTAGCCAAGGCCAATTAGCCAATTAGGCCAACTAGCCATAAACGCTCATCGAGTTGGGAGTTTGGCATCATTTTAATCGTTATTTCATCAGATCAGGTTTTCTTTCGTTCTTACCTTAATATGTGTCACTATAGTAGAACTCCTTTCCCTCTAGTGGATGAAAAGTAATCATAAAGAAGAAAAAAAAAGAATTGATTGAAAACAAAGAAAAACAAAAGGGAGATGGAAATTTAGATGCGTCCAAAGAGACGGAGATGCCCTCTGCGATGTACTAAATAACTCCGAAGTGTGCAGTTGCTCAGCGAACTTCACTGGAGCGACTTGCACCATTTGTTAGCTTCAATACACGACAGTACCTATAGAATATGAAACAATGCAGAAAAAATTATTAAACTAAATTTTTTATTAGCCCATAATTTCAGCGCGTGAGTCAATGTGGCGGCTCACTGATTTGGTCGGCCCCAATTCACTCCCTGCTCTTCTTCAGGCAAGTTTTACCTTTTATTCGAGTTGGCTCTTAGCACGCGGATACATACAGTAACCGACTCTGGTCTTCTGACTAATGATGACTTCAATTACACTAAAGTCAAGTCGTTCAAAAAAAAGGAATATTTTGAGGCTTGAAATACTCCGCGATTTCAAGGTATTTGGGATGGTTTTTTTCATTCAGTATACTATAGACACCATTGCATGATTTTCGAGAATTGCCTCTCCTCAGATGCTCAAAGAAGGAAGAAAGTCACCGGCCGTCTTCTCTGCCTCGTTGGCAGCGTTAATGAGCTTCCTTTCGGATGAGGCAAAGGAGAAACTCAGCTGGAGTGTCGACGAAGTCATCAAATCGGCCACTTTTGACAGAAAAACGGTGGAGATAAGGTATCCAAGTGCACCTGCAATCCTGGAAAGATACACAAATCTATCCAAAACGATGTGAGATCACATATGGATGCGAATCGAATCTTGTCAATAGAGGAAATCTAACTATGAAAGAAATTGTTGCTTGGCAGGCCGAACTTTCTCCTGAACCGAGATCCTTCCCTCGGCAACTGCTTCACCTTCAACGACCGAAGGAACAACGTAACGTTCAAGAAAAGAGTAGCTGGCGAGAGAGGAGGTTAGTGAGAGGGAAAGATTGCGAGGTGAGAGAAAGAGAGGAGATTAGATATCGAGAGGAAAGAAAGTTCGGTCACCTCATCTCGCTTCCTCCTTCTTTCAGGTCTCACTGTGGAAATAGCAAGCGGCGAATCCGAGCAAGTCCCGTGGACTGAAGTTGCCGGCGTCAACATCTACATACACGACCGTGTGTTTTTTAAACTCTTATTGCAAAACGAAACTAATTTTAGGAATATTTTTTCCATGAAAGTGAAAGGAAAGATTCAACCTTTTTAAAAATAATTCCAAACAACTCATTTCTTTATACCAGCATTTCGGACAAATCCTGTATTATGAAGAAAACCAGCCGGGATCATACTGTCAAACACTTCTTTTCAGCAAACCAAGATGTCTTCCTTGAGAGCAAAGGCCAGTTCGCACGCTCGGGAACCTGCCAAACAATTCGAATTAATATGGTCGCGCTGAATTCACTTGCAGCCTTCCAGTATAACTTTAAAATGAGATTGAACTATTCAGGAAGTCAACAACCTAGAGTCAAGTGGCTGTGTGCATGGAAGAGAAGATATTCCGGGTTCGTTCTACTATGGAGGCCACTACACCCTTGATGTAAGCCCCCTCTCTCTCGAACAGTTGGCTCTCAAGTATGTATGTATGTACTTACGTATGTGTTTATTTAAAAAATTTCAATTAAATATTTTTCGTGAATCATGTGTTATCGTTATTTTTCTTGAATGAAGAAAATAAACGACAGGGTCATTTTCATGCTAAACTTGAAGAGTAGGAGTGGTCTGAACGGATGTAAATAGGCTTCTAATGCAGGGCTACTATCGCTCCTGCTACCAGGACGGCGTCTTCGAAGCGTGTGGTTGCATGGACGCGGCGTACGCGCGACACGACCGCATCGCGGCATGCAACTTTAGCAAATGTTATATTTTCGAACATCTTTTGCTTAGCAAATTATAAATTTGATTTCCATTATAGTGAGCTGCATTGACGACGTGCTTGCCCGTCGCGGCTTCAACTCCGAGTCTTGGCCCGAATGCCATTGCCCCCGTCCTTGCAAGACCATCGACTACTCCACACTTCCTATGCAAACAAAGTACACCCGGGCATATGGTGTAAGCTGCAAACTATCAGTTTAAATCATGTTTTTCATGATTTTCCTTTTACAAAGTGTAGTACACCCTATGATCTCAGAACCGATTTAAATAGTTCCAGTGTTTTTAAAGCAGGATCTTGTGTCGGCCTGTATCGATATGTACATATATGAACATCACATGTAGCATAGACTCCACTTCCTTTTTGTTTTCTCCATTGTCATAATGTGATCAAAAAAGTTCATGTTTTCAGAGCAAAGTTTACATCTTCTTCGACCAGCCGAGAGTGCTTGTACGCACCGAGAAGCCAAAAATTTCGGTAAGCTCCGTAGGACAATTATGACTTGCTATTATTAAAGGAAGACATGAAGCTCTGCTCAACTTCACTTCTTTTCGATATGAGGGAGATTGGAATTTCCTTTATCTTTAACAGTTCTCGTCCGTCCTCGGCTCTCTAGGCTGCTTTTCCGGCCTTATGCTCGGCATTTCTCTCGCCTTCATCGCCGAGCTCATTTATTTGCCCAAGAAACTGATCTACGATAGACAGAAATAAAAATTGGCACAGTTGCGCAAGGGTCACACCTCATATAAATTTTTTTTTTAAATTTTGAAACACATTAAAATAAAGCAATACGCAATAACAATAGGCAAACGATTTTCCACTCAATTCCATTTCACTACCGGATTTTCATTTGTGACCTGTACATACATATGTATGTAATGCTTTATTTCAACCAACTCGGGTTTATCAAAAGGAACATCAAATAAATTGTACTTTAATTTCCTGTTATCGTCGTTCTTATTTCGCCAGTATGTATCGAAGTGGTAATGGAACGCTCACGTCCCATCGGCGTCTTGGCCAGGCAGAGATGAGTGAAGTACTGATGCGATCAGCCGGTGCTGCGTGATCAGCTGAGCGAGCACGTAGCATGCGTGAATACAACAGATCGCTATGAGATATGTACGAAGAGCACATAAGAAGAAATTTTCAACTTAAAAATGCTCACAATGCTGTCATTGATAGGAAATAACATCGCCATGACGAACAGCTGAAACAGCACAGAGCACAGACGTTCGAACTAGAAAGAAGGCATTAAAGAGAAACAGCCAAGCTGCATCAGCAGATTTGTGACACAAACTACTAGAAGCAGAAAAGCGAAAGAATTCAATATCACACCAGAAAGCCATCGATGAAGAGGGAATGCTGAAAAGGTGAGCTTCTGCATAGAGAACTGAGTGAGGCTCTTAGTCGAGTACGCAAAGCAAAACAATCGCTCTACAATAGTCTTAGAAAACAGATAGGCCAGAGATAACACGGCAGGAGAAAGGTTCTGGAAAGATCATATGTTTACGCCGCCATGCAACTCCTAGTTCAAAACATTGGCGACATGGTAAAACATGCAATGATGCATGATAGTTTTTTTTCAGTGAAAAACACTGGGATTTCATTACAAGTGGAAATTGTGACGTAGTTCACAAAAATAATTAAAGGCGCTTCCTTGTCGACGACACGGACACAAATTCGGTTTTGCCGAAAAAAAAAACATTTAAAACAAGGCTATAAGAAAAAAAATGGCCTATGTAGATCTATTCAATGCCGTTTCCAAAGCAAATACAATGTATGGTATGTACAGTACCGCCCAACATTTCAGGTACATAAATTAATTAGATTAATTAGATTAATTTAAATAATTTCAATTGGAATTTGAGCGGTATTAGGCACTTTCTTGTGTTTCTTAGGGTGGTTTTTGACATGCAGAACAAGTGCATGCAGTCAGATTTTAAAAAGAATTTGAAATGACCGTTTAAAAATGAATTCGGCCGGTTTTAGCAGGGTCATGACCGTCTTTTAGGTGCCGTCGATCTTGTGTTATTGAAGGCACCTAAAACACGGCCATGGCTCTCCTAAAACCGGCCGAATTCGTTTTTAAACGGTCAGTTCAGATTCTTTTTAAAATCTGACAGTATGTACATGTTCTGCGTGTCAAAAACCACTCTAACAAACACAAGAAACTGCGTAAAAGTGCCTAAAATCGCTCAAATTCCAATTGAAATTATTTAAATTAATCTAATTAATTTATGTACCTGAAATGTTGGGCGGTACTGTATATGTAATTGCTTTTTCGTCACTTTTACGCACTGGGCGCGTACAGCCCGAAGCATCCATCACATTCAATTACAGTTTTTAGGAGCTGATAAGGAAGCTCTATCAAACGAGTATGAGTTGGTACGCAGTCATTATGCTTTCGTACTCAAATGGCGCATCACGAAGGCCTAACTACTCTTGAAAATGAAAAAAAAAAAACAGATTTATTAGAGCCATTTTATACGAATTTAGCCAACCGATTTAGCAGTAAAATTTAATGTTTATATAATCTCTCTAATATTTGGATATGCTGCCGCACATGTAATCTTGGTCAAAGTAGCGTTGAGGGGTCGACGAACATGAGAAACTTTCCTATTTTTGCTCACTATTTCTCCAGCGATGAACGTTCATTGCTGCTTCCATCGCTCAGCGTTGAGCGAAAATTTTAAACGCTAGAAACTGTTCGACGAACTCCCGTGTATAAGCATATAAATGTTCAGCGATCTTTCATATCAGCGTTCATCTCTTGTTCATCTAACGTTCGTCCATCTTCGATAAGATTGCATGTGCGGCTGTAGTTATACATGAGAAATAATTTTTGAACATTTTTTTTTAAAGCTTTTATGCAATTCAAAGATAAAGTAAAAAGTAACATGATTGAGAATCCCATACAGACTAGACTCTCTTACATCTTCGTTTCTGACAATGGAAATCGCATATGTGCATGATTCGTTGTCTACCAATTCTGGCTCTCACCTTTACCTTTAGCTCTCATGATTCCTTTCTCTGTCTCTTTCTTCCTCTCTCTCTCTCGTGCTCTCTTTCATTCCACGTAATCTCTCTTCTCTCTCATTTTATAACTCTTTCTCTCCCACCCACACAAATAAGTACCATGAAAATGTGTCAATGAAGGGTACTAAGCGTATTGAGAAGCCATGAAAATAACAAAATTGTGAAAATAGTCTGGTGAACCGAGCGGTCCTCCTTGCCGAAAAATACCCTAACAATGGAAGGAAAACTACACTCGAGTTGGTGCTATTTCCACGCATCATGTGAAGAAGAAAGATGGAGAAGGAGGCGGGCCCTTTCCACCGTCCTCTCCTCAAGCAACCTATGTACTTAAAGGAGTAGGAGCGACCGAGCGACCGAGCGACTGAGTGCGAACGGCTGGGGCAATTTGGAATATTACATATTTTTTTGTGATCGACTTCGTTCAAAGATGTCCATGGAGCTTAAAAGATTATTTTCTCGAAAATTACGGTAGCTTTTAACATCTTGATCCTCCACTTTAAGAAAGAAGTACTAGATCTACCGTCAAGACTGGTAAGGTGCTCCGAAACCTTTTGCAATGTTTTTTTTAACAATGGCCGCATGCGCTAAACTAATTTCTTATGCAATCAATCAAAATTTGAAGAAATAAAACCAAACTTTGACAGACACTTCTGCTTCTTTTTGATTCCTTCTTTTTTCCGTGAGCTTTTTCAATTTCCGCAGTGAAGGCTTCAGCTCGCCAGCTTGACATGTGACAGAGAGGAACGGCAATTGCTATCTTGTTACCGCACATGAAAATTAGCATGAATCTGAACCGTAATATATTTGAATTGTCCTAACCATTGTAGTCGCGTCTCTCTAAATCGGATGATCTCTCGGCAAAAGGCGTCATTTGGCTTGCTACTTTGAGTGCATCAATGCGTTCTGTCTTTGCGTTCCTTCTTCCAATCACGACTGCGCTGGTCTACTAATACGCATCGGCACCTCCTGTCGGTTGCGACCACTGCGCCGAGAGTGACTAGTGAATATTTTGGCAACGCATTAGTGATGAGAATTTTAATCCTGAAAACGAATTATGTATATAGAAATAGTGATTAAAATAAAACAAGTTTTGCATATGCACATATAATAACATAAACTTTTTATGGATCGCTCACCACGTACTGCTGCAAATATGAATCGGGAAAGTGCACGCGTACTTGTTACGAGTGCACCAAATGAGTATGCAACTCATACGCGACTGATCCGCGGTGCTCTGCGAAAGGTGTGTTCTAAAATTTCATAGATATCAACACTTTTCTTTATTATCAAGTTATTCTTTATTCCAAACACCTTGAATAAATTATAAATATTATTTTTGTTTAAATTAACTCCTTTTTCTCAACTTCCACATCATACTTCTTTTTATGGGACTAAATGTCTGTCTTTCGAACCCTTGCCAGAATGGCACGACATGCAGATCACTCTTCGGAGGACACAGCTACACTTGTGACTGTACGACAAATGAATACCGGGGCCAACATTGCCAATTTAAAAACAGTTGGTCGCTTCATCTTCTAATTAGCTGTACCTGTCATTCGATTGATTTTTTTGTATTTCTCCATAAATTTGCTATGTAAGAAAATTTGCTATATAGTTTGTAGTAAAAAGTTGCTTTAAATCATTTTTAAATTAAATACTTTAAGGCGTTGCTTTCTGCATTCCGAACGAGGAACAGTGTGACGCCGTTAACGGTTTCTGCATTGACGTTGACTCGAATTACGAGTGCATCTGTGCTCGCGACTTTAGTGGCCGAAGCTGCAGGTCAATGTGTGTGCAGGGAAAAATGAGCTGGAGAAACAGACTTTTAATTCTGTTGTCGCTTTCCGCCCTCTTCATAAAACAGAATTATCATTCATTCTGACAAGAAGACCGCTTCCCAACCTTTGCATCAAAATCGGCGCTCGATTGTGATCTCATGATGATGAATAACTTACTTTTTTGCTCCAGATGAACCAGTGGAATGCGCCAGAACGGAAGTTGCGTGGCGCAAACAGGAAAGTGCGCATGCAGGAGCACGTGGACGGGAGAGGCATGTCAAGGTAGATTGACAATTTGTTCCGGCACAATTACTTATTGACCTCAACAATCCTGTGTAGTTGTGTCTACCAAACAGCCTTTTTTCACTGCCTTTCTGCATCTCGAGTCAATTTCAGACTACGACGCCTGCGTTGTGAAGCCGTGCAGTGTCAACGGCGAATGTATCAATGTACCCAACGGCTACAACAGCACTCACGATTGCAGCTGCCACGCGGGTTTCACTGGCGTTGACTGCAGCGAGAGTAGGAGATTCATAGTGATAAAATATTATTTAACAATAACTATTTAAGTAAATATTTAACTATAGATTGAAGACATTACCGTTCCTTATGAATTGTGCGTTTCTAGATTAACACACGTCGATTTGGTTTGCATATTTTGATTCAGGCACTCGGGTTTTATCATAATCGAGCATTAAAGTGCCCGCGATTGCGTGGCTGCATGCTTCAAACTTTTCAATATTTTATTGATACCAAATTGGCGCAGTAGCTCTTTGCATTTAATGACACTGCCAATTTGGTGTCAATAAGATTGAAAATTGTGAGTCATGTCATTAAGTATTCGGGAAATTTTTCAAATATGGTAAAGCCAAAGAACGTGAGTCTAAATATGCAAACCAAATCGATGTGCGTTTATCGAGAAACGCATAATTTTATCTGACATTTTGAGAATTTGGACATTTCGGAAAGATCCTGCAAGCCTGGTTGTGATTGCATGTCTGTAAGAACAAAGTACGATGGTAAAATGCGGATAGTGTTATTTTCAGCGATTCCGACAACTTCATCTGAATCAACCAGCACTACACCCACATCGTCAACTTCTTCTCCCACTTCGACCGGTGATTTAAAGACCTCATGTATAGGTGTTTAATAAAAATTGCCTCCAGACTCTACGAAAAATTCGGTTGAATCTACCAGCACCATACACACATCAACCACTTCTTCTGCAAAGACTTTATCTAAAAGTATTTAATTAAAGATTCATAAAAATAATTGTTTCCAGCCTCTACGACAATCAAATGGATCAACCAGCACTACACCCACATCGACCACGTCTTCTCCGACTGGTAATTTAAATACTTTATCTGGAAGTGATTAGTTAGTTAGAAATTGTCTAAATAAGATTAATCACCTCCAGCCGACAAGATGGCAACGACATCCACAGGGGCTCCTTGTAACTCCTCTTCTTCTGCTTCTTTTCCTCCTTCAAACTCAGTATGTATAATATTTATGAATGTTCGTTCGAGTGAATGGGTCCGTCTTAAGGAAAATTTTCTTTAATCTTTGCACAGACGTCTCCTTACTCTTTCTCTGCAAAATTTCATCTACCGCCGGCTGCGGCTGCTCTCCATATACCAACGCCTCGGGATATGTATCGAACAATAGGTAAGAGTGTATGAAGATGGAAATGAATGAGTGAGATGAAGACCTGTAGAGACATCTTTATAACATATGACAGATGCAGTGCGTCGTTTAAAGAATTTTTAAAGGTATCCTACTAAAAAAATACTTCTTCGTTGGTCTGCCCATATGATCAAGGTAGGTCAAAAATATCGATTGGATGTGGTCTCGCTTTATGAAAATCAGTTTTTAGCCTGATACTTTATTTTTAATACTGTAGAAAACGTGTCTTTTGATGCAACGAGTGCGTCATTTAACCAAACAAGGAGTGCCATCGAGTCAATGAAAGAACATGCGTCTCAAGTTTAAAATTTCGTTGCGGGCCGCTAAATTAGATTTCGCCATTTAGCCAACTACGCCAATTATCTAAATAATAATAAAGTGCTAAGCGTCGGTATGTTCAGATTTCTTCAGGTAAAATCCATGTTCCTTCAGGTTTAATTATCCAAGTTTAAAGTATCCAGATTGTAAAAAAAAAAAAACGTTGCGATTATCGCAGGTGGGGTCCTGGGAACATTCTAGAGGATTCCAATATAGGACGAGGTACATGGAACATCAAAAACATCAAATGGGGCAAAGAAGAAGAAAAAGGGACGTTCGTGGAGGGGCAATTGGGGACTTCCCCCCCCCTCCTCCAACGTCCCCCCACCATTGCAGAAAACCTCGCGCGCGCTCTAGACGCCGAGGAGAGTGAAAGAGAGAGCTCGGGAGATGCCATTTGAGGCTGCGTGCTCTTATTGCCGATTGGCCGCATGAAGCGTTATTGCCGTTTTAGAAAATTGGGTGAAGCGTTATTGCCGTTTTAGAAAAGGGGGTGAAGCGCTATTGCCGTTTTAGAAAAGGGGGTGAAGCGCTATTTCCGATTTAGAAAAGGGGGTGAAGCGCTTTTGCCGTTTTAGAAAAGGAGGTGAAGCGTTATTGCCGTTTTAGAAAATTGGGTGAAGCGCTATTGCTATTTTAGAAAAGGCGGTAAAGCGCTATTGCCGATTTAGAAAACGGGGTGAAGCACTATTGCCGATTTAGAAAATGAGGTGAAGATCTATTGCCGATTTGGAAAATGGGGGAGGCATTGCCGATTATTATTCAAGGTATTTAGGTGTAAGGACGCATGTAGTGCAGATGAAGACGCTGTCGGACTTGTTCTGCTGGCGGAAGTTGAATGACATGCAGTAGTCGTCGTCGGGCATCGGGAGTCGGTAGACTAGTACAGGGTACTTGCTCACACGCCTCGGCCGCACTGTTCCTTTCCACGGCGAAGGGTCCGCTGGCGCCGATGAAGTAGAAGAAGAAGAAGGCAGTGGAGAAACGGGTGAAGGCAGCATTGTAGGTTGACTGTTATGAATAAAAAGACGCAAAACCTGCTGTATATACTGCCTAATTTGAAACAAACCATTGCCTCTGGCAATGCCTTGTCTCTGGGCTATGTTTTGTCGTTCAGAGACTCAGCAACATATTCGGGAGCCGCTTTTCCAAATCGTCAATAGATAGCGCTTCACCCCCTTTTGCAAATCGGCAATAGCGCTTCTCCCCGAAAGTTGACCTACTTATTTTTTTCTCAGAAATAAGAGCACGCAGCTGCTATTTGAATTGGGCCAATAAGCGAAGCGCAAAAGGGAGGGGGGGGCCAAAGATAACATCATAACGGAGTGGAGGCATGAGTGAACAACAAAAACATTTTAAACTAATGTGCGAACAAGTATTTTGTCCCAGCTACTTGAATTTTCCTGAACATTCCTCAACGTCCAACTTCAGGCCCAGAACTTGGGAATATACCAGACCCCGGCTAATAGAATTTTCCTGAACGTTCCATAAGGTGCTGACTGCTGATCCCTATCACAGAAATTTTCCATAAACGCTAATACAGATGTGAGTTTGACATCGTTTGAAGTGTTATTTTATCAGATATGGTTTCGCTTTGCCGGATACTTCCTTTTATATATATATCTCTCTCTCTCTCGCTCTCTTTCTGGTAAAACAAAAATAAACAGAAAAAAAGAAAAAAAATAATGGGCTGAAAAGAAAGATATGAAAAGATATGCAGAAAAAACTTGAGATGCGTCCAAAGAAACGGAGATGCCCTCTGCGAAGTTGCAACTAACTCCGAAGTGTGCACTTGCTCGAAGAACTTCACCGGAGCTACTTGCGCCATTTGTTAGCTTCAATACACGAGAGTACTTCTAGGATATGAAAAAGAGCAAAGAATAAAATTTTCAAACTAAAATATTCTTTTAAACCACATAATTGAATGCAGCGCATGAGTCAATGCGGCTTCTCACTGATTTGGTCGGTCCCGATTCACTCTCTGCTCTTCTTCAGGCAAGTTTTTGCCCTTTATTTGAGTTGGCTCTTGTCACGCGGATATATTCAGTAATCAGCTCGGGTCTTGTAACCAATGACGACTCCAATGGCACTAAAGTTAAGTCGTCTAAAAAAGATTGCCCCAAATATAAATGCGATGTAAATATGAGACTTGAAATCCTCCGTGTTTTCCAAATATTTTTGAGGTCGTTTTCATTTGGACAAATATTGCCAGCATTTTATCGTTCTCAAGAGCTTCTGCTACTCAGATGCTCAAAATGGGAAGGAAGTCGCCGGCCGTCTTTTCTGCCGCGCTGCCTGCTTTACTGAGCTTCCTGTCGGATGACGCAAAGGAGCAACTCAGCTGGAGTGTCGACGAAATCATCAAAGCCGCCATTTTTAACGGAAAATCCGTGGAGGTAAGGTATCCAAGTGCATGCAACATTTTGCGTGAACTACAGTAAAAAGGCTGAAAAAATTACAATTTGATGTAATATCGCAGCTCTTTATTTTATCAACAAAATTAAATATAAAAGTAAATACTGTAAACTCTGGAAGTACATAATTGTTGCTTGGCAGGCCGAACCTTCTCCTGAACAGAGATCCTTCTCTCGGAAACTGCTTTGCCTTCAACCACCGAAGAGGCAACGGAACGTTGAAGAATATAGTGTCTGGCGAGAGAGGAGGTTAGTGGGAGGGGAAGAGTGCGAGATGAGAGAAAGAGAGGAAATGGCACCGTGAGAGGAAAGAAAGAGATTCATGCTCGGTTACCTCATCTAGATTCCTCTTTCTTTTTCATGTCTCACTGTGGAAATAGCGAGCGGCGAATCAGAGCAAGTCCCGTGGATTGAAGTTGCCGGCGTCAACATCTTCATACACGACCGTGTGTTTTTACTCTTACTGGGAAAGGGAACTAAATATGTATCATTAGATATATTTTCCGTGAAGGTGAAAGCAACGATTCTAACTCATTAACAATAAAAAAAATCACCAATTTCTATCAGCATTTTGGTCAAATCACTGATGATCAATATGAGCCATTGACTGATGAATTATTATGAATAATACCAGTACGAATCATAATGTCAATTACATACTCTTTTCAGCAAACCAAGATGTCTTCCTTGAAAGCAAAGGCCAATTCGCACACCTGCCAAACAATTCGAATTAATATGATTGCACTGAATTCCCTTACACCATTCCAGTATAACTTTAAAATGAGATTGAACGATTCAGAAACCTAGAGTCAAGTAGTTGTGTGCGTGGTAGAGCAGATTATCCGGGTTAGTTCTATTATGGAGGCGACTATACGCTTGATGTACATATGCCTCCTCTCTCTGAACGGAATATGAACAATTGGGTTTTTTATGTTTCTGAATTTACTTGAATTATTTGTTACCTTTATTCTAAAGTACAAATCAAGCACCGCTCTCATGCAGGGCTGCTACCGCTCCTGCTACCATGACGGCGTCTTCGAAGCGTGTGGTTACATTGACGCGACCGCGTTGCGTCCTGCAACTTTAGCCAAGGCAATATTTTCGAATATCATTTGCTTTAGTTAGTTTATCAAAATAAAGTAATGTGTAAGTAACTTTTTATATATACATAACATCTTCGATATTGGCTACATACGATAAACGATCTTTGTCTCTCAGTCAGTATCAGAGATGAAAATATATAAATTTATGCAAATTATAACTTTGACAATTTGAGGGGAGTAAAGAGAAGAACTGTGCCATTTAACTGACATTCCTGCCGTATATTCTGTTCCCAGGGTCACAATTTCGTAAATTTACATGTAAACTTTGTTCATCTTTGTTCATTTATGCCAATTTTTTCAAGTTACAAAATAAATGAATAACCTCAGAGTAATACTATGCAAATTTATGCAAATTATGATATCTTTATAATAAGCGAACACGACGATAACTTGAAGTTTCAATTAGTCTGTATCTCTTCCCCCGGGGGTATCACAGAACCCTATTATAGCTCATTCGACTTAACTCGGCGCGCAATGAACATTGAGCTATAGAACGCTATCCACAGAGCAGAAAGTTACGGCATCCGGGGGAACGATTTATAACTAAGCCAGGAAACTCAGTTCAAAGTGCCCAGGACAAAACCCAAATGCGTTCGTACTGCCGCAAATTCAAATACTCGCTGAACATTTTCTTTGAACATTCCCCAGATAACAAGATCTTGGGTCGAACTTTCAAAACCAACCCTTCTATCTTCTCTTATTGGATCCACGACTGGAAATTGATTTGAACGCGTTGTAATAAGCAGCAGATCGGTAGGTCGTCTCAAGAGTCCTAAGTTGAGTTCATAACATGTAGATAATGGATGTGTATCAACAACTTTACAATAAGAGCAATTTCAACTTCGTCCGCTTCGTTACCAAGAGATTACATTTAGATGGGATAAAACTCTATCTTTTCCCGCCAAAAGGGTGAAAGAACTACAGGCTAGAATTATCAGGAAAATTTAAGTAGATTATGGTTGAATTTAGTACTCTTTTAAGTTGTATTCTTCCAGTTCCCTGAATGTTTTCCTTCTCCATTACCATTCCATTTCTTATGATTCATTTCCAAGTTTTATCATTATCGAATCAAAGAGACGCAAAAAGCAACAGCCGTAAAATTAAAAATGCACGATGTTGTTGATTTC
>CALZFC010000001.1:8512500-8552500 GCA_945643635.1 Allodiplogaster sudhausi | reverse complement strand
GTCAGACGCCCGGTCTAGGTTTCCTTCCACCAGCAAGTCACGAAACTTGAATATCTCTTCAAGGATGATTTGCTTCTGGTTGGAAGAAAGGTGCTTCGGCATTCCTAAACGAATGAACATGCATCAACAATATGGCAAGTACAATCATAATGCGAAAAATGTAAGAGATTGCCCCCTCCCAATACGAATCCCAACTTTTTTTGTTCCGTCATTATGCGCGCCAAACATCCTGCACGTTTGAAACCGTGCGTGTAAAAGTGGAGGCGCAGACAAACCTACTCGAGATATGGTTTGTCTGGCCTCTCTCATTTCGTGGTTATCTTTAGTTTTCTCTTGCAGTCAAAGCAATTTCCGAGAAATAACGCTCACCGACACCCGAACCCATGTCGCGTTTAGGTCCGGGGAATTGTTTTTAGGCATCTTTCTTTCTTTCTTTGTTTCTTAGTTTGTTTGTTTCCTACTTACTTTCTTTCTTTCCTTCTTACTTTGTTTCATACTATCCTTCTTTCTTTTTTCCAACTATCTTTCTTACTTTATTTCATACTTATTTTCTTTCTTTCTTTCTTACTTTATTTCTTACTTTCTAATTTACCTATTCTTACTTACATTCTGTCTTTCTTTCTTCCTTTCTTTCCTTATTTCATACTTTGCCTCCTACTTTCATCCTTGCTTTCTTTCTTTCAAACTTTCTTTCTTATGTCTTTCCAGAAAGCTATGAATTCCAACGAAAAAGTTGGTCTTTTGTTCTCAGGAACTATATATTTTCTCACTTTATTTTTTAGAGAATTCATCCGGTTCTCCGTCAAATAATTATTAATATATTAATATATCTGGAGAAAAGCGATTTTTTGAGCTAAAAAAAATGAAAAAAAAAATCATGTCGTCATTGTTACAAGCTAAAATGGAATTTTCTTTTCTATGGAAAGTTTGACCTTCTTTGCAGTGCAGGAGGAAGAACAGCTTACGACGAAATTTTAATTAAAAAATTTATATCAAAGTAATAAAATATACGAATAAACATTTTCATGAAAAGGAATGTAAATTTAGTGCGCATGACACACTGTTTTCTCCGGGAACTTTCCCGCACTACTCAAGATTTTCTCCAGGAACGTTCCGGGACCGGTGCGGGAATTCTGAAAGATCCCGCACCGCTCCCAGAACTTTTACCATAGAATGAAGGCGCGGCTGGACAAAACCATAGATGGTTTCGTCCTTGATTTTGCAAAGGTGCTCGTTGACTTGTGATAATTATATTTATAGAGACAATTTCTAACTAACTAGTCACTTTAAGATAAAGTCTTTAAAAAACCGATCGGAGATGTAGTGCTGGTTGATTCAGTTGAAGTTATCGTAGAGGCTGAAAAAACACTCTCTACATTTCAGCTTTTCATCCCTTGCCATTAGTAAGTATTTTCCTTATAATTTATATTACAAATATATATGTATTTACAAATAATTTTTTTTTGACACAATTGGTGTAATTAAGGCATTCTGGAGACGAACAGACACATGTCGGTGAATAGTTGATCATGACGCACGTGGAAGATGGATCGTTTGCTAGGCATCTGAATTCTTTGTCACCCAAAAAGCTTTAATGACGTGATGATATCGTAGTTCATGTGTGCAGAAAAAAAATGTAGGACGAATTAAATGGAAATTTTTTATTTTATTGTAATCCTCCCGGAGGCCGTTTTAGAGCATGAGGGATACGAAACTTGCAATGGTTGAAAGCTTAAATATTAAAAGAACTTTGTACTACGCACAATGCAGAGTTTGCAGCCATACATGGTAGCGGGCACGGCTCATCAGGGGTGTGCGATTGTTTATCTGAAAACCTGCTTGCTTCATGATAAGGAGCGATCGGATAAAAGTGTTAACTTAAATAAATATGAAAAATATATATGTACATATATATTTTTCATAATTATTTAAGTTAACACTTTTATATATGTATGTACAAATGTGTGTACATACATACAGTACCGTCCAACATTGTTGGGTCCGAAATTAATCCGATTAATTAAATTAATTTAAATAATTCAAACTGGAATTGCGACGTGCAGAGGACATGCCATGCGATTTCCTCCGAGTTTTTTTATGTCTTTTTTCATTGCGCGTCACCCTAGAAAAACCGTTTTCCAAAATATGCCGTAAAGACAAAGTTCTGTCAATTTGACAAAGCTACGCTGTTTAGCGGAATTTTTTGCTAGGTGTTTGGCTGAGAAACGAGCTGGCTGAATCCAGCAGCCAAACTACAAACAACAAATTAAAGTGAAATTTTCTAAGCACTTCTTATTTTGTTTGAGTTTCTTCCTTTGTTTTGCTTGAGTTTCTTATCATATTTGGGTATAAAAGATAAGAAAAATGGAAAATAAGATTTTCTGTTGCTAGCAAAAGAATTGCTCTTGCGAAGCATCGAACCCTTGACTTTAGGACTCCCAATCAAACGCTGTCGCAATACACCACACGGAGCTCGAGGAAAATGGAACGTACCTTTCCTATCACATTGTCCGCAGCCTCACCAAAGAAGCGTGGAGGATGACGATTCAAGGGGCTTGTCTATTTAATTTTTGTAAAGGGTAGACCGCAACACTTTTCATTGCGAAGAGTTGATAATCTCTGCGATCGACCTCTCTCTCTTCGCTGTCTCTCTCATTCTCTCTCTCTCTCTCTCTCTCTCTCTCTCTCTCTTTCTCTGTCTCGTTTACAAATACTCTCTCTCCCTCTCTCTCTCAATCTCTCTCACTCTTTCAATCTATCCCCACCTCACTTTCTCTGTCGTTCTCTCTCTCTCACACACACACACACACACTCTCTCTCTCTCTCTCTCTCTCTCTTTTGTTCACTACATCTCTCTCAGTCTCGTTTTATCTCTCTCCTTCTCCCCCTCTATCTCTCCCTCTTATTTCGATCTCTTTTCATTCTAGGTGATAACTGCATTTCTGGTTGATTTTTGGTGGGGTCCGGTCAGGATAGAAAAGGTACATTCCATCGTTCCCAAGCTACGTGTGGTGAATTGCGACAGCGTTTGATTGGGAGTCTCAAGGTCCGGGTTCGATACTTTGCAAGAGCAATTTTTTTGCTCGCAACAGAAAATCTTATTTTCCATTTTTCTTATCATTTATACACAAATATGATAAGAAACTCAAGCAAAACAAAGGAAGAAACTCAAACAAAATAAGAAGTGCTTAGAAAATTTCACTTTAATTTGTTGCTTTTAGTTTGGCTGCTGGATTCAGCCAGCTCGTTTCTCAGCCAACAACTAGCAAAAAAATTCCGCTAAACAGCGTAGCTTTGTCAAATTGACAGAACTTTGTCTTTTCGGCATATTTTGGAAAACGGTTTTTCTAGGGTGACGCGCAATGAAAAAAGACATAAATCCCTCGGAGGAAATCGCATGGCATGTCCTCTGCACGACGCAATTCCAGTTTGAATTATTTAAATTAATTTAATTAATCGGATTAATTTCTTACCCAACAATGTTGGACGGTACTGTATGCACATTACAGAACCACTGAACCCCCCGGGGCCTTGGCCATAGCTATCGCTGCCAAATGGAATGACAGACAGAAGCACCAACTGTCGTCACACGAGATGCCCATTGAGCTGACGTGGTCGTTTCCGTTGTCCGCGCACCACACCGTGTTGTTGTTGTGATTCCATCCACAACTGGCGATGTTACCACAACTTCCCACTTGCTGCCGTCAATCTTCTGAAATATTTCTTTCTTTAAGGGAGCAAAAAAAATCACTTTTGAATTTGCGCTTGCCTGAGACAACAGCAACAAAGCATGTCATTTAGAGCGAAGCGACTACAAGAGTCAGGTAAATTCAAATAGAACAATGTTCATCTTCGTGCTCCTTTTAGTTGTTTATTGGAAAATGAGCTTTTGTGAACTGGGAAAAATGAAAGAGTGATCACTAGAGTGCTAGGGCCACGTTAACGACCTTCAACCCTAATACCTATTTACCTTAAGCAGACTGGAATATTGATCTTAATTTTTCAAACTGTTGCTGATTAAAAGGAGTTGGAATTTACATGGAGGGAGCTGGCTATAATATTAAATAAAGTAAAAAGGTGGGCATACTTTTATTATACACAGGTGAAGCGAAATAGTTTACCCAGCAAAAGCAGCAGAAACATACAAGGCAACGGCGACATCCTCAGACGGATGGCTTGCTGCAATAATATAGAAAGAAAAGTATTCAATTATGTATGATAAACGAGGAGAGAGAGGACATATAAAAAGTTGTGATATGGGAGGTCATAATCTGATATTTCAATATTGTACTGATTTTGCGTTATTTTGGCCACACACGATTTCGAAGGAAAATAAATTGTTTGTTACATTTGTGTTAAGGGTAGAAATATTATTACTATAATATACATACATATATATGTATGTATATCGTAGTTTCAGCAAGTTTGAAATGTTTTTTGTTGAGCTATTTGAACTGGCCCTAATATGCTACTGTTGCATTATTCGGTTCCCGATTTTTTAATGAGCCCATAAATAAATTTTTAATTAACGACTACTTTCTGCTTGACGCATCTGTTTTAAAAAATACCATATTCAGAACAATTGAAATAAATTACGCTTTAGTTTCGAGCTTTATTAAGGAGATTGCGCGAGGAGATGGCGATAGAAAGTTACATGTGATAAACTAGCAGTGAAGTGGATTCGGTGCCCATTCCCAGTCTTGTCGGAAGAACTAATATTATTGTTCTTAATACGCTGTTCATGGACCTAATCCTCAAAAAAGAATATGCGAGGGAGAGAAGCAGACAATAAAGTACAATTGCTTTTAAGCTCTATGGACAGCCTCATTGAGCGAGGTCGATCTCCAAAAAATATAAAAGATTTCAAATTGCTTCGGCACTTCGCACTTATTCGCTCGTTCTCCTTTAAAGGAGGTTGAAAGTCGTTAACTCCTAACACGAAATGCCTGATCTTTTATAAGCAATGGCAATTTGCCAAGATCCTTGCTCTCGTAAAACAAGCATTTTCCAGGACAATTTTAACTTGGCGGTTTGCGTCCGGTAGTGAATCGTGCATGTGTCAGCATATATTTCACGGCCTATGGAACCATATTTCACCCCTCGCTGGTCAACTCTGCTCCGACAAGCGTTTTAGACCGAAATTTAGTTGGCGACAACTGTTAAATTTAAAGTTCTGTGCAACACACTAATTATTCCCTTAGGTTCAGGCAACACATTTCAGATGGAAAATACTCCTTTAACTTTTAGTTTGGAAAATTGGCTTTTTGCTGGTGCATTCGCAAGCTCAATCCGGACACATTCACAGAATCATCCTAATAGCGAAAATTTTGAGTTTTCGCCTCCTTTAAGTATGTAGGTTGTATGAGGAGATGACGGTGGAAAGGGCCCACCCTTCTCCTTCCTTCTTCACATGACGCGTGGAAGCGACCTTGCACCCATCTCGGGCTTATTTTGTTTCGCTTTCATTGTTTGAGTGTTTTTGACAGCGAGGACCGTCCAGCTCACCAGACTCTTTTCACAATTTTATTATTTCCTGGTCTTCCCAATGCACTTCGTAGCCTTGTTTGACACATTTCCATGGTGCTATGGGGAGGGGGGGAGAAAAACAGCGAGAGAGTGAAAGAGTAGAGAGATAGAGAAAGAGAGAGAGAAAAGAGGTAGATAAACAGAGAGAGAAGGTGAGAAAAAGAGAGAAAAGAGGGACAGAGTAACGAATGATGAGAGCAATAGGGAGAGAGTTGAAACTACGAAATTGGTTGTTTTCCCCAGAATTGTTAGATAACGAATAACACACAAATTCCGCTTCAACGTAAGAAACGAGGAAGTAAGAGAGCCCGCCCGAGATTCTTCAAGGAGGTTTAATGTCGACAACTCCTAACACGAAATAGCAGATCAGATAGTACGATAGGTTTAACGTGATTCTGGAAATTTGCCAAGATCCTTGCTTCGTAACCTTTTCTCGTAAAGCATGCCTGGACAATTTTAAATTGGCGGTTTGCGTCCGGAAGTGAATGTTTCGGCATATATTTCACTTCCTATGGAATCATATTCCACCCTCACTAGTCAACCTATGCTCCAATAAATCTTTTAGGCCATAATTTAGTTGGCGACAACTGATAAATTTAATGTTCCCAAATTTTTTGGGCCGGCCAGGTTCTTCGGGCACAAAATCTCGGCCGAATCCCCCGTTCAGCTTCATACATGCATATAACTAGAGACCGCAGATGATTTTTGAAAACCGAATTAACCTGCACGTAAGCATTCTTGTGGGGGGTATTCTTGCGGGAGAAACTCAAAAATATAAGAATAAATGCACAATATTGTCGAATTTAGGCAAAAAAGGATTTGAATAAAAATTAAATACCAGCAAGATGGGCTCTCATTCTTCGTTCATCTCTCTCTCTCGCTTTCTTCTGCTATCTCTCTGCTCTCTCACTCTTCCACCCTTACTCTCCAACCCATAACCATGGAAATGTGACAAACAAGGCAACGAAGTGTTTTGCAAAGACAAGAAAATAACAAAATTGTGTAAAAGTCTGGTGAACTGAAGGGTCCTCGCTGTCGAAAACACGCAAAGAATGAAAGCAAAACAAAATGCGCTCAAACTCTGTGCAGGTCTCGTGATGGTTTCCATGGGACACGTGAAGTAGAAAGAAGCGCAAGATGGAGAAGGGGGCAGGCCCTGTACACCGTCATCTCTTCATGCAACCTACATACATAAAGGAGAACGAGCGACTGAGTGCGAAGGGCCACGGCAATTTGCAATCTTACACAACTTTTTCCACGATAAGGCTGTCCATGCAGCTTAAGATCTACCGTAGTTAAGAGAGCATGTCCGTAAGCTTGGAGCGCAGCCTGCCCCGGGAAAATTGTTCTCGAATTCATTAACAAAAATCATTTTTCTTATACAACTCGACCCGCTCTATTTAATGAGACTAATTTCATCATCATCCGATTTTTTCCCTTCGGGATACACTACCGTAACCCTGAAAATTCATTGTGCCATAAATTGGTCCAAAACCTGTTTTGTGAAACCATGACCATATCATTCGATAGCATTTCGAATGCGCTTCAAATTTCATCTAGGAACATGTTTTACTAAAATTTTATTTTGGCCGAGAAAATTTGGTCTAAATTATTTGAAGGATCAGCATGACACTTTATGATCATTTCCCCACCCTGACAATTAGCTGGAAAGAAAGAGCGTGAAATTTGCTTCCAAATAAGAACCATTCAAGAAAAATCCGAGAGTATACGTGTTTACGGCGAAAAATCCGAGAAAAGTCCGAAAAAAAAGCGAAAAAAAGAAAAATCCGAGGGTATACGTGTTTACGGCGGCCGAAGCACCCTGCAAGCGCATTCAGCGATCCATAACTTTGCTCAATCTTAACATCAGAAAATCATAAGTATATCATCTAAGTGCTCTCACAGAGATCTTCAAATGCTACATACATACTTTTATTGAAATATTTATATTTCTATGGAAAATTTCGTTCTGAACTTTTAGAAGGCTTAAAAAACTATTTTACAAACATTTCCGCATTTCAAAACATTCTTCATAAGAAAGAGCGTGAAATTTGCTACAAGATGAACCCCTTTCTATAAACTTTCAAGTCTATAATGTTTTGTTATAAGTTATAAAAATAGGGCATCAGCTTACCTTAGCACAATTCTTCAACGTAAAAAATTATTGGAATATTCTAATTCGAATAACCTAAACAATGAAATTCTTGGGCTAAAGGATAGCTACGATACTTCACCTATTCTAATGACTTATAACAGAACAATATAGACTTGAAAGTTTATTGAAAGGTGTTCATCTTGTAGAACATTTCACGCCCTCTCTTACGATGTATGTTTCGAAATGCGGAAATGTTTGTAAAATAGTTTTTTAAGCCTTCTAAAAGTTCAGAACGAAATTTTCCATAGAAATATAAATATTTCAATAAAAGAATGTATGTAGCATTTGAATATCTCTGTGAGAGCTCTTAGATGATATACTTACGATTGTCTGATGTTAAGATTGAGCAAAGTTATTGATCGCTGAATGCGCTTGCAGGGTGCCTCGGCCGCTCGCGCGCATTGCTCGCGTCGTAACAAAAATTGGTACAATCGGATTTTTCTTGAATGGTGCTTATTTGGAAGCAAATTTCACGCTCTTTCTTTCCAGCTAGGTGTCAGGGTGGGGAAATGATCATAAAGTGGCATGCTGACCCTTCAATTAATTTAGACCCAATTTTCTCGGCCAAAATAAAATTTTAGCAAAACATGTTCCTAGATGAAATTTGAAGCGCATTCGAAATGCTATCGAATGATATGTTCATGGTTTCACAAGACAGGTTTTGGACGAATTTATGGCACAATGAATTTTCAGGGTTACGGTAGTGTATCCCGAAGGGAAAAAATCGGATGATGATGAAATTAGTCTCATTAAATAGAGCGGGTCGAGTTGTATAAGAAAAATGATTTTTGTTAATAAATTCGAAAACAATTTTCCCTGGGCAGGCTGCCTTAAGCGCATGCTCGACTCTTACAGACAAGGTCTCTTAACTCTCTTGCATATTCTTTTCTTAAGAATTACGTAAGTTTTAAGGTCCATCGTCAGCCTTTTAATAACAGTGATATTAGATCTACCAACAAATCTAGCAATGTGCATCGAAAAGCTTTGCTCCTTCCTAGTTTATCATACATATTTCCATTGTCATCTCCTCACACAATCTGCCAAAAAAAGAGCCCGAAACTCAAGCGTAATTTATTTGAAATTTTCTGAATATATTTTTTTAAAAAAACTCTAAAACAGATGCTCTCGCCGTTGTATCAGGCTAAAAGGCGTGAATTCAATATTGAATTTCATCTCATTTAAAAGGCGAAGTACCGAATAATTCTACAGTTGTGCATTAGTGTCAGCTTGAATGCGATATAAGGCCTTCCTTCGGCATAAAGAGCATATGAGGGTGTCAAGCAGCTACAGTAAACATTTCAACTCCGCCATATTTTGCGCTCGTTCTCAGCCTGTGACAACAACGCCAATGAACTTTTTTTTTGTCTTTAGACAGATTGAATGCGTGGTAGCGAATTTGAAATTTTCTTAAAAGAAAAACATACTAATAAATAAATAGACATTAAATAAGCAAATAAATAAATGAGCGGAAATGAAGTCGCCGACGCTGACGGTCTTCTCCAACTTCGCGGTCTGGTCGAGCATCGCCTCCCTGCGCAACATCCCGAACAGTCTGACGAGATGCGAGGGCGTCTTCTGGATCGCTGTCTCCGTTCTGCTGTTAGACACCTGCATTTTATTTATTGCTCCATTTTTCAACATTGGATATTTATATCTTTTTTCTCCAGTTAATGAAGTCATCGATTTGATGGTGCTAAAAATCAAAGATGATGCAGGACTATATTATTCACGCTTCAACTTGCCATTATCGTCCTGCGATACATCTCCTTTCCTGCCGACACTCTCGCCACAGTGGCATTCCATGATCAGGTAAGGAAAAAAGAGACCGAGGAGAAAGATAAAGAGAGATATAGTGTAAGTGTGTGTGAAAGGTAGAGAAGACAGAGAGAAGACAGAGAGAAGAGAGAGAGAGATAGAGAAGGAGGAAAGAGTGACATAAAGAGAGAGAGAGAAACATTGCTCATCCCGTGCAGACGTTTCCGACAATGACACTCTGCAACTTCAACGCGTTCAAGCGCGCCGTTGCCGAGAACAATGCGGACTTTGCTGAGATCGCTCGTCTGATGCGCGAGTTCGAGGCGCTAATGAACAACGTGCCTACAACGGACACATATGGGCTGGTATGTGCAGATTCTCGGCTCCCCTTTTATCCCTAACCAATATGTACCGTAATTTTTAATTTATTTTAAATACCAATTTCATATCGCTCTTCATGCTCGACAGGTAACCATGACACTAGTTTGAAAAAAAAAACATTCAAATTTCCTTCTCATCTCTGTTAGGGATTTTCTGACATCTGAGACGCGTTTTCCTAATTTCCGGCCGTGGGCGCCGTGTCCGAGACGGAGATCGCCGAGCGTGCGCGAGACATGCTCGCGCTGCTCACCGGACAACTCAGCGACGAGCAGAAGGCAGCCGCTGTCTATGGCTACGATGACGTCATCTCAGAGTGCACCTTTGCTGGCGTCATGTGTCCAACGTAGGAGAGAAAGAGAGAGAGAGATTAAGGAAGTGAGAGAAAGAGACGAAGTTGAAACATCAGTGTCAGAGATATACAAAAACAAATACGAACATACATATATGTATATTCGTATGTTTATATGAAAAAATAAAAATAAAATATATAGAACCATTGAAATATAGAGAAGAGAAAGACAGAGATACATATGTTGCTTCACTGCATATAATTTACGGCCGCGGTATCCATATCGAAATCCGTAAATTCAAAAAGAAAAGAATTTATATACAGTGATGTACCGCCAAAATGGCAGACTTGGAACGCTGCTCGCGCAATGTTCCAATCAGCAAGCAAGTCATAGCTCGTTGGCAGGAAAGGATATATCTGTATATATTTAAAATCGTTTTCTTTTGCCAAATCCAGCACATTATAATTGAGGGTAAGTTGGAAATGTTTTGAGGGTCAAAATGATGCTCAACGATTAGAGCTCGGCTCCATACAAAAATTTCCAAACCATGTTACTTCTTTCCAACTCGTATTTGGAATGAAATAATAGTTGAGCTGTATGTGGAATGTCATTTACTTTTCAATAAAAAAAGAATCAATATGGTCTAAGGTGTCTGTTAAGAAATAATTAATGCGTGCTGATTGGAACATATCGGCCATTTTGGAAGAACATTACTGTATATACATATGTATATATATCTTCTTCCTCACTCATTCCATTGTCAGGAGCGCCTTCACCGTCTTCATTCACCCCGAGTTCGGCTCGTGCTTCCAATTCGACATGAATCAAACAGTCTCGCGTGTCGGGCTCGCAAACGGCCTACGGATGCTTCTCACTTCAAAGGTTAGCGAGAGAAGAACTGAGAGAGAGAGAAGGGAAGAATGGGAAGAATCAGATAATAACGGGTGTGAGAGAGATGGAGAAAGAAAGTAAGGAAGAGAGTGAGAGAAAAGACGGAAATGCCTTATTTACATTATTCACCGCACACGAGTCTCGGCAAGCACAAAGTAAATGTTGCCTTTGCAAAACTACACAGTGTTGTCTCGCTGTGAACGGGTTCGATCCCAAGCCAATTGTGTAACCCCAAATTTCTTTCGAGAGGTTGCGAAGGGCTACAACACTGACTGAGATGGGAGGATCAGTGCCTTCCGAAAACTTGACGGGTATAGAACTAGCCATATTGCAGCCAGTGGCAACTAGAGGCTCTTCCACATGGGACACTTCATTGTTCGAATGCCTGTTTTGAGTTGTTTGGCCAAACATTCGCCGGAGACATCCTTTAAGCAACAAGACTCGGTGACGTCGGCCTTTGACTTCCTGGCGACAACCGAGCGGACCGGCTATCGATTCGTCGTCCACGACCCGGCCATTCTCCCTCCGCTGGACATGCGTCCGATTGATGTCAGCGTCGGCTACCAGACGGCCGTCGCGCTCCAGAAGGCGAGGATTAGGGCTTAGGGCCTGAGGCTCATTGAACTTGGCACTGGTGCCAAATACAAGCATGTTGCAGAAGACGTACCACCGACTTAAAGAACCGTACGGCTCATGCACTGATACGCAGTCGTCGACTGACAACTTTTATGTGGCAAAGGTCTTTTGTTTAAATATTAAGTGCTACGTTGTCTATTTAATAAAAAAAAACTCGAACGATTATTTCATATTTGACAATTATGTAGGCCCTACATACATACCTTAGGGCTATGCGTACAACTACGAAACATGCACCTTGAGCTGCCTGCAGCGCTACGTCATAAAGCAGTAAGTTCGCCATCACATTATCAGAGAAGCTAGTCTTGATCTTTTTGTATCCAAACCGCACATTTTAGATGCGGTTGTGCCGATCCGCGCTTTGAACGTGAGAAGGATCCGCATAGTCGACTCTGCGCCACGGCGACAGACTGTTTCTAGCTTCGATTAATTTTATTATAATTATTTATTCAAAATCTTCCACTGTTGTCACATTATTATTAATGTATTGAATAAATAAATAAATAATACGCAATTAAATATGACGCAGAGATGCTTGCAGTGGCGTGCCTTCAGACGCTGAAAGGCAATGATCCGTATGTGGAATGCGCTTGCAAAATGCCGTGCGATGAGACAGACTTTCACGTCACCGTAACTCAGGCAAAGTGAGCAGCATCTTCTATTATAATAATTTTATCACTTTTTATTATAGATTTTTATTATAGACGATTACGGCACTTTACATATACATACAATGCCACATTCTTTCCCTCTATACATACGCGGCGGTTTAGGTTTAGTAAAAATGTTTTCTAAAAGATAGAATATTTTGAGATATCCGTCAGAGCGCTACACTGTCGGCACCGGCACCACCGAACAGAATGAGCATCTTCAGGTTCAAGAGAGTGAGAGAAAGAGAGAAAGAGAGAGCGCGCGCAAGAGAGATGTAAAAGGAGAAGGGAGATGATATAGAGAGAGACAGAAACAGAGACAGAGAGATAGAGAATATTTGGAGATATCCGTCCGAGCGTACACTGTGTGTAGTGACGCTGATAGAGTAATAGACGCTGATAGAGTGATAGAGTGACGCTGATAGAGTAGCAGTACACTGATAGAGTAATAGAGTGAGTCTAACAGAGACAGAGAAAGGGTGAGAGAGAATGAGGTTGAGCGCATATTTTTCAAGTACTCAAACTTTTCGACAAAAAAAAATTTTTTTATCACGCAAAAACCAAACTTGCAGAAAGAGCAAGGCGTGACACGTACAACTCGGCCGAGCACGGAAAGGTAGTCAGGAATCTGTTCGAATCATTAGTAGTCTTTGGTCTCTCTTTTTGTAAGTGAACTGGCAAGCTTCCAGTATTCTATCCTGTTAGCTCTATTTCTTGGAACAGAACAAGCACGACAACAACTGTGGCAACATCTTCGTCGACTTCCACGTCATTGACTTCGATGTCGTCGTCCTCTTCATCACCTTCCACATCCACCACCGCTCACTCTTCCTCCACCGAATCGTCGACTTCTGAACAAACAATGACATCGTCAAGTCCGCTTCCATCTCCAATTCTGCCTATTTTAACAAGTCAGACAAATTGTCTTGTAGTCATGCAGCTGCAGGCTGGTTACATCTTTGCTATTTCTAGAAAATGGTTTATATAAAGAATAAATCCAAAAATGCCTCCTGATTGCCCTGCTTCTCAGCATTGCTCGGCCAACCCGCGACGACTGACACGAAAGGCGAGACAAGCACGACGACCCCGAGCGAGCCCTTTTCAATTTCGGAACCTTCGACAATTACGACGACCCCGAGCGAACCCTTTTCAACAACGGAATCTTCGACAATTACGACAACCCCAAGCGAGCCCTTTTCAACTACGGAATCTTCGACAATTACGACAACCCCGAGCGAGCCCTCTTCAACTTCGGAACCTTCGACAATTACGACAACCCCGAGCGAGCTATCTTCAACTACGGAATCTTCGACAAGTGCAACGACCCCGAGCGAGCCTTCGACAACTACGAGCACCAGCACCACAACAACCACAATTTCCACAACTACAACGTACGTCAATAAAAAAAGTAGAAATTAAAGCTAAGAAAAATTGAACAATGTATTCTTGTTGTCGCGAGGTGGCCGGCCAGTACCAGAACGAGAGAAGAAAAAACAAGAAAATATTGCCATGAAGAGCTAGTTCGCTGCCACGCGGGACTTTTAAGAAGAGAGGAATAAACATGTTGTCTGGCCCGGCTCCTCGGAATATCTAAAGCCTTAACATGTGGTTGAACAAAAGAATGTAAATACAGGTTTATCAACATTAAGGAGTGCATACGAGATTATGCTCTGATAGAAAGACGAGTGAAGAACCGTGGTGAGTGATGCTAGCATAGTACAAGAGGAGAAGTATAGGAGCAGCAAGAGATGAGCTCTCTTGCTCCGCGAGAAGCATCGCTCCTCACGGAGCAAGAGAAGAGCAAGTTACAGTACCGTGCAAAAATATACGGACACGGTTATATTTTGCTATATTTTCCTTCAACGTTGACGAAACTTTATGAAATTTTCAGGGTTGTTTCTGTATGCTGTCAGAATTATTGTAGCAGATTATTGGTTTCATTGATCCAATACAGGGTTTGAAAAAATCAATAATTCGAATTACCCAGTTTTGCACATTCAGACAAGCCAAACAAAATGATTTATTTCTTGAATATTCTGGTAGTTTATATTGGATAGATAGTAGATCTAAATTCTAGAACATCCCTGCGATAACTTATTGATCTAATTGTGATTTAATCCTATGCCATTACATATTGCCCACTTTCAGATCGAGATTCATTCACTTGGCCTCAGATGAAGAATGTTCAGCGGGATAAATTCAATCATTTACTGCTATTCCTAGAGTATTAATGATGTCGAAATGTTCGTAGCTAATTACTAAATAATTCAAATGGTTAATTGTACTGTGGAAATTAGGTGATAACTATTTGTTCGCACTTTGAACACCGCGGTCAACTTTGGCCCGCACCGCAGAAGTGCTAAAAGCGGTGTTGTGCAGGAGTCCGTGTTTGGAAAACGGTTTTGCCTATCTATAATGATAGCGAATAGGATTTTCAACCTTCAGCAGACTTATTTCATCCCTGGCTTCATGATTCCACAAAGGGAGGGGCAGATCGTTTGAGTGTACCCATGGAATAGTACGGTGTATTGGCAGCTGCGTCTAGACCAATCACAACATTAAATCAACTAATTGAGTTTTAGGCTTTCGCAGAATACTCTATTGTATCGATTGAGGGGATTTTTGACTCGATCTAAAATTTTCGGGTTTAGTTTCCTGCCTTATTGTGCACGGTACTACTCTATGCCAGGGTACACTCATACGATCTGCCGCTCCCTTTGTGGAATCATGAAGCCAGGGATGAAATAAGGCTGCTGAAGGTTGAAAATCCTATTCACTATCATTATAGATAGGCAAAACCGTTTTCCAAACACGGACCCCTGCACAACACCACTTTTAGCACTTCTGCGGTGCATGCCAAAGTTGACCGCGGTATTCAAAGTGCAAACAAATAGTTATCACCTAATTTCCACAGTTCAATTAACCATTTGAATTAGTTTAGTAATTAGCTACGAGCATTTCGACATCATTAATACTCTAGGAATAGCAGTAAATGATTGAATTTATCCCGCTGAACTTTCTTCATCTGAGGCCAAGTGAATGAATCTCGATCTGAAAGTGGGCAACATGTAATGGCATAGGATTAAATCACAATTACATCAAAAAGTTATCGCAGATATGTTCTAGAATGCAGATCTACCATTTATCCAATATAAACTAACAGAATATCCAAGAAATAAAAATTTTGTCTTGCATGCATAAATGTGAAAAACTGGGTAATTGGAATTATTGATTTTTTTCAAGCCCTGTATTGGATCAATGAAACCAATAATCTGCTACAATAATTCTGACAGCATACAGAAACAACCCTGAAAATTTCATGAAGTTTGGTCAACGTTGAAGGAAAATATAGCAAAATATCACGGTGTTCGTATATTTTTGCACGGTACTGTATATGAAATGCCGGGACTTTATCAGGGTCAGAAAGGCAAGGCTTGGGGGAGGCTTATTCGCACCCTATTCGCTGAGTTATCAATAAGAAAGCGAGGGAGATATAGATATGTGATATAGAGAAACTGCAATAATATGCAAAATAAAAACATAGAGAGAAAATCACGACGAAGTAGTGACACTTGTTACCGAAATACGCAGTATGTGGTTCATTTAGAAAAATATTTTTTAAACGATGAAATACCGAACGTAATCTTGATTGCATTGTCTTTTTAAGACAGATGGAGATATGTCGATATTTTAGCCCGTGCATAGAGGACAAAACTGGCAGAGACCTGAAGGACACCGGAAATTTTATCGAGTGCAAGGATTCGCCAGTGCCACTCGGCTGCGTGTACGTGGCATCGAAGTTTATGCTTCTTCTTCTAGTTCTTTCTCTCCCAGAAATGTAGCTTGCAATGCATATTTTAAGAAATATATTATTTATCTTTAAAGAAAACAAGAATACAGTTTCCCTAACGATACTTTTAAACTGGATGAAGATAATTTCTTTCCAACTTCATATATTCATTTAAAGTTTTATTCCTGATATTCTTGATACAGTAATGAAGATAGGTTAGATGCGCGTATAGTATGCACGAGACACTAATTGAGGGGCGCGACCATTTGCTGTAAGGCCAAGAACCTCGAGTCGTGGACCGACTGCTGGCCCTGCGCATATCCGTGTCCGAACAAGTTGTGGACGTACGGCGGATGCAGCAAGACGGAGTGCTCGAAAGTAATTCTGCAAGATTCCACTTCTTTAAAGGAGAACGATCAGCGAAAACAAAACTGATTAATCCAGGTTCAAATTGCCGCGTCCACGTTGTGAGCAGGCACTCTCTCATTCTCGCCTGCTTTTTCGCATGTCGCACAAACCCGTAGCGTGAAAATAGCACGCGCGATCAAGAAATGTCGAGATATCTCAAGCTAATTTGTGTTTATTCTGAATTTTCCTTTCAAGTCCGTGTCTTCTGTTTTCGACTTCTAGTTCTTCCAAACGTACACGTTTGTGAACAACGCGGGGACAATGCCGTCGTGGAAAAACTTTGAACGAGACGATCCGACCAGTCAAGCGTGCAACGGCAAATACGAGGTAGCGAACACGAAGTCAGGACAGCCGATCGGTGGAAGCAGCGGAAAGAAGAAGAGGCCGGTGTTATTGCTTTTTTTATGATGATATTCGAAAACGTTGGGTACGGTAGAAATTCATGGATATACAAAACTTATCGATTAGAATGAAAAGGCAGCGCCTACAAAATTGCGGCCGCAGTCCATTTAGACACCTCAGTTTGCGCGCGTTCAGATCTGTGAAAGAAATCGATGCTGACGCCGAGTCGGAGCTCGTTGCTGAGGAGACTCAGCCAAAGAGGAGCGCCATGACTGATCTCCTCAAACGAAGCGGCTCTGCTGGTGTTAGTCTTAAGACTCGAAATGTTTTAAAAATTACTTTTTTTGTACATGAGAAAAGTTTCCTTACAACTACACAATTTAAATCGAGCAATGTCTTGCCGGTAGGAATATTTTTGTTTCATATAATCAATTGTTAAATTCAGCTCGGCAGCTGCGAGTACTGGAACGAAAATTTTGCAAATGTAACTGAATGCCTGACTTGGTTGGTGTGATCGTTTTGCAATGGTTGATCATTGGTCCATCACATTAATGTACTTAAGGTACAAGAATAATGGCATGATCCTTCAAGTCTACTTCAGCTCGCTTGCTGTTGAAATCTACACGGAAACAGCGAGTTATGATGTCAGCACAAAAAAAGTACATGGAAAAGCGCAAAGAAAGAAGAAAACGATGGTAAACCATCTGAAAGGAGTTCATTTTCTTTTTGATTATGAATAGAAAGGAAAAGGAAGAGGAGTGAAAAAAGACTTTGCATATAATTAAAGTTATCGACCGCGCTGGCAGAACTGGGTGGCCAGGCGGGTCTGTACCTCGGTCTCTCCATCATCTCGCTCGTTGAAATTGCCGGCCTTGTCGTTGTCCTTCTCGTCTTCTGCATCCGCGGCTGCAAACATATGACGCCGACGGTGACTAAGAAATATAAATCTTTTTTCCTCGATACTCGATTGGAGTGTGTATTGTTATGTGTCATTAATTATTTGAGTAATTTTTTTTCTCCTCATTTTTCTTCATTCAAGCAACCACATTCAGGTGCCTGAGCAGCCCGACCACAGGAGCCGCCGTGCATCTTACATTCCAACCTAGAACAAATAGCGACCGAGTTCATATTCCCGAACTCTATTCAGTTCGATCGTCATTTTCATCAAATCAGAGTTTGTAATTTCTGCTTGTTTCAGCGACATTTATAAAGAATGTTTGGCTGTACATTATTCGTATCATTTTAATTGCACACACAAAATAATGCAGGTCAATTATTACCTACAGATAGTATAAAATTCGGATTATCCATGGGTACATCAGAGTTCATACTTCCGACGCTTTTTTTCTTTTCCGAATTTCGATTTGCGAATTCGTTTATGAAAGGGAGTCTTTTGAATTGCGATTTGCGTTATGAAGAGTTAGAGCGTCAGTTGACGCTTGTCCATGCTGGTTGAGCGTCAGTTGAAGCTCGTCCATGCTGGTTGAGCGTCAGTTGACGCTTGTCCATGCTGGTTGAGCGTCAGTTGACGCCCGTCCATGCTGGTTGAGCGTCAGTTGACGCTCGTCCATGCTGGGTGAGCGTCAGTTGACGCTCGTCCATGCTGGTTGAGCGAACGTTGACGCTCGTCCATGCTGGTTGAGTGAACGTTGACGCTCGTCCATGCTGATTCAGTGAACGTTGACGCTCGTCCATGCTGATTGAGTGAACGTTGACGCTCGTCCATGCTGGTTGAGTGAACATTGACGTTCGTCCATGCTGGTTGAGTGAACGTTGACGCTCGTCCATGCTGGTTGAGTGAACATTGACGTTCGTCCATGCTGGTTGAGTGAACGTTGACGCTCGTCCATGCTGGTTGAGTGAACATTGACGTTCGTCTAATGCTGGTTGAGTGAACGTTGACGCTCGTCCATGCTGGTTGAGTGAACGTTGACGCTCGTCCATGGCAGATATATATCACCCTACAACTCCTCAACATCCTCTTGAAGAGACGAGCCATCCATGTTACCATTGTCATCAACATCCAAATGCATTGCATCATCGCTATCACTGTTGTCGGAAGAAAGACCCCCCCCCATCAGATCAGGATCTGAAGATAAGACTTGCTATGTTCAATAGTAAGGTACTGTTATTAGTTGTTTAAATTACTACTCACTTTGTTCGCTCAAGTGAACACGCCACGCTTGAAATCGTCCGAAGCAAAACCGGCAGTGATAATGATTTTCTCCAAGGTGTGATTGTTGACTATGCCGTTTTAATAGGGTCAATGAAGGAAGCTCCTCCTCGCAGACGTCGGCTGGACAACGCATCGTTCAGATTCTAAACTGTAATTTGTTGTTTTACTTTTTTCTTTAGATATTAACATTCAATGTACTCTTTCTATGTGCTCTTTCTTTCTATCCTTCTTGCAGCCTTGTATTCCTTTTTTCGTCAGAAACTTTCTTCCATGACTATATTGTTTTGTCTTAATAATGAATTTTTTTCTGTATGAATATTCTTAAGCATATAACATGCTTAACAAATATTGGACATCGTCACGAATTCAAGGGGATTGCCTAGTCCTGGAGGCCTATTCTGCCCGTAGCATTACCCTTCTTCTGTTCGGCATTTAATAACGACGAATCGATGCAGAAACATAATAGCACAATACAAGCAACATGTCAGTGGTATAATGGTTGTGAGAAGGAGAAGTGATCGATTAGGAAGATCAGCCAGGGGCGTGGCCTTGGGCGAGGCTATTCCCCGCCCTTGGTCCGCCAGAACACTCCCGCCTAAGGTGAGTTGACTTGCAGTTAAACAGAATTGGGTTGCAAACAAAAATACAATTTAAACGGGAAGATTTTAAGCACTGCCGCCAGTCGTCTTCTTGATGAATTCGTGTAGAAATGGACTTGAAGATGATAAAAAAGAGATGATGGATGTACGATGATTGATGGGATGATTAAATGTTTGATGACTCATCCTTAACCCTCCGGGGTGCGAAGAGAAGATGTTTATTCTTCTTAATCCCCCATTTTTCATCTCAATGTTGGCGGAGAAGAGCATGCATTTACTCCTTTTTTCTCCATGCGCTCGTTCATCAACTGAGAAAGAAACAAAGCAACTCTCCCTCTGGTTGAGTGGGACAGTGTCTCTTTCACTGCTTGCTGTCTTTCTTTTTCTCTGTTTCGTTATTACGCCTTGAGGCCTGATAGCAATGGGGATCAATGTGCTCTCTCGCCACGCTATCCTTTTCTTTCTCACCCCTTGCCTCTCATTCACAGCTTTCTGTGGTCTCTGCCGTCTACTTCTCTCTTCTTCCTTCCTTCGTTAAGATTGGAATTCAAAACCAGGATGTGAGTTTGAAGTGAAGGAGAGAAGAGGAGGGCTTATGCTCTTCTTTTTCTCATGCCGAGCACGGGTAGAGATGGTAGACGAAGATATGGGATGATATTCGGTGGCTGATTAGGCTTCAGCCTGACTCGATCTTTCATTCGATAATGTTGAATTTGCACTTACGAAAGTTCAGAAGGTTATGAAACATTGAACTAAAAGTTCACTTAGAACAAAGACCAATTTTGTTTTTTTATTGCCATATTTTAAGAAAATGAATTGATCATGTACTTTTGTATAGGAAATTACGATATATCCCATTTTTCACGGCTAATGTAATTTAGTACATTAACCGTGATAAACTACATATGTAAGCTGAACTTTATTTCATGATCTGTTAAAAAGCCGCAGAACAGTGAAGGAAAGAGAAAGAGGGAGAGGGAAAGGTAGAAAGAAAGATAGATAGAGCGAACGCGACACGAGAAAGTGATTTTTTAAAGCACACATGATTTGAAAAATAACATTGCCATTTATGATGCTCACTGAAAGACATCGTAGCGGATTTAACTATCGGCCTTGGTAAGGCGAAATGATAGGCGACAATTGCCTCTCCAATATTGCTTATATGGAGTTTGGAGTTCTTTAATCTTAAACAAAGCTTATTGACAATTATGAGCAATAAAAAGGGCTCGGTCTTCAATTTATCGGTGGTTCTTTATGTATTTTTACAAATGTGGTCCTCTTTTTTTCAGAAGACTTTCAAGACGTACATACTCATATCCCACTGTGCTCAACTGAAAGAAATTTAGTCCCATTCTAAAGAAGGATCACAATTACTGTTATCTATTCCAAGACACTTTATGTACGCAGTTGTGAGGGAGTAGAGGGAGAGAAGTCTAGGCGGGATTGGGGAAGGAGCAAGACGGGCAACGGATCTTCGTTGAGCAGCGCGGACAAAGGAGCTTGCGCGAGGAAGACGAGTGTGCAGACTTCTTGGCCACAGTCTTGGTCTTGACGCTCGACTTGGACCTCTTGGCCACATTCTTGGTCTTGACGCTCGACTTGGACCTCTTGGCCACATTCTTGGTCTTGACGCTCGACTTGGACCTCTTGGCCACATTCTTGGTCTTGACGCTCGACTTGGACCTCTTGGCCACATTCTTGGTTTTGACGCTCGACTTGGACCTCTTGGCCACATTCTTGGTCTTGACGCTCGACTTGGACCTCTTGGCCACAGTCTTGGTCTTGACGCTCGACTTGGACCTCTTGGCCACATTCTTGGTCTTGACGCTCGACTTGGACCTCTTGGCCACATTCTTGGTCTTGACGCTCGACTTGGACCTCTTGGCCACATTCTTGGTCTTGACGCTCGACTTGGACCTCTTGGCCACATTCTTGGTTTTGACGCTCGACTTGGACCTCTTGGCCACATTCTTGGTCTTGACGCTCGACTTGGACCTCTTGGCCACAGTCTTGGTCTTGACGCTCGACTTGGACCTCTTGGCCACATTCTTGGTCTTGACGCTCGACTTGGACCTCTTGGCCACAGTCTTGGTCTTGACGCTTGCCTTGTCCTTCTTGCTCTCAATTCATTTCTTCTTATTGTTACACTTCTTCGACTTATATATACAAATTGTTTGGTCTTTAAGTGGGTAATAACTAAGATAGCGACAGAGAGCAACTACCTGCTTCCTTTTCTTGTGATGATGAGAGTGAAGCGAGTCGGTGGTAGACGAGCAAGCCATGAAGAACAGTTAACGTGAGATGAGATGAGAGAAAGTGACTGAGGATGATTCGATCGCTCGTTTTATATACTTTTGACAGTGCACTTTCACAGTGCAGACATCCTTTCAATACTCAATGATCTCGAACAGTTGTCCGTATGCTGCATACGTACATATCTTAATTTGTGAAGAACCAAATTCTACATATCCGATTCTACATATGTATCTAAACATAATTTATGCTACATATCTAGACACCGCATATCAGATGATTTTTCAAATAGCAATAAAATGAAACGATTAATGTTTTTTTTGGAATTTCGGTGACGAGAAAACCTTAACTATAATCAGAAACCCGATACAACTTGAAATTAGTTCCTGCCAAGGATGGGACTAATACAAGATGTCTACCAATGCATATCATTATGTTAAAAGCAGTTCGACCGGTTGTATGATCGCTACATACGATGAATGCGCCTGCTGAATTAACTTCAGTATACTTTCTTCTCAAATTTTTAGCAAAACCAATTTTCCTTTTTCTTAAATCTAATTTTATATTCCACAAATCTGCATGGCATCTCTTTTCTGTTCTGACACTTTCAAAGTTCTACATGAAAAATCTCGATAATTTCGACCTTTTTATCATTGCTGTATGAATAGTTGATAAATATATTTATTCTGTATTATAAAGGCCAAGTTCTTAGTGTCTGGCGAGTGATTGCTAACCCGTCAGACTCCAACTGTTTCACTAATGTTGCCTTTTGTTTGGAACATGTCATGGACAATCAATCATGACCGTTCTCGGTCATTACTATTAGTATGTCATGGACATGCCACGGACATGTTTACGTGCGCATAGAAATACTTTTTTGAGATTTTGCACCTGAGACCCATGCCTTTACAATGAGGATCGTGTCGGCATATATTTTACGGCCTATGGAACAATATTTCACGGTCGCTAGTCACCTAGTCACCTTTTAGGCCATAATTTAGTTGGCGACAACTGTTAAATTTAAAGTTCTGTGTAGCACACTAACATTCCCATTGAATCGGGCAACTTTTTTCAGATGGAAAAAAAACTCTTTTAACTTTTAGTTTAGACAATTGACTCTTTGCTGATGCATTGCAATCTCTATCCACATTCACAGAATCATCCTAAGATCGAAAAATTTGAGTTTACGCCTCCTTTAATACAGGTCCGGGAAAAATACTACAAATATCGGCATGTTCTCTGTATTCTGAAGAATGTCACAATAATTAATAAAAAAAATATACTCTAAGAGGGGTTTAAATTATTTTTTTCGTGAAGTGACGTCTCTATGAAAGTCTGGATCAATTTTAACTCTCCTTTTTTTTATATTTGTTGTCGGTTTCGGAGTTTCTACTCCCTACGTTTAGCTCATATTATTCGTCCCTCGCTCTCCCTCTCTCTTCCTTCTTTGAATGCGACGCTCTCCCTACACTCGCCGCCTTTCCAGCCAAACATAACATTTTTGTGCATGCCCAAATGTAGTGCACCACGTAACATCCAGGTATAAACAAAAATGTTACGTTTCTTTTTCTTAAGAGGAGGCGACGCTCACCCGGGCGAAAACATCACATGTTTTTCTCAGCGTAACATCTCCACGGAACATTTTTCCATAACATTTTTTGTGCATAACATTTTTTTTCTGTGTGTAGTTGCATTCTTGAACATCTCAACGATAACTTTTCAGTCGAATTGGGATTTTATCTCATGCTTTTATATACTGCCTGCCTCCTGTGTCCGATTCATGCCAGCGGCCTGAGATCCAGAAGGTTCAGGAGGATATTAATGAAACTTGTAGTTCCGTATGTGGTCTCATTCAGCTTTCAAGGAACTTACGTTTCCTTCTAACACCACTCACCTATCATACTAGTCTTGTTAAAGACTACTCCACCTCATCTGATTTCCATCTACTTGATCTTTATCATATAATTTTTATCTTTTCATGATTATCCTTATTTTTTATGGGAGCAGTATTTTCATGTTTCCTGTTCCTTCTCATAATCCTTCTTTTCTTTTTTCCATTTTCGGTCATTCTATTACTCAAACTATCAGTCTTCTTTTTACTTTCTCTCTTGAAACAATTCGTTTTCTCCTACACACAGAAAAAAATGTTATGCACAAAAAATGTTATGGAAAAATGTTCCGCGGAGATGTTACGCTGAGAAAAACATGTGATGTTTTCGCCCTGGTGAGCGTCGCATTCTCTTAAGAAAAAGAAACGTAACATTTTTGTTTATACCTTTATGTTACGTGGAGCACTACATTTGGGCATGCACAAAAATGTTACGTTTGGCCGGAAAGGCGGCGAGCGTAGGGAGAGCGCCGCCTCCAAAGAGCGAAGTAGCCGATCTGGCGAGTTAAGCAACGTCGAGCGGCGACACTTATGGTTCAAAACCACAGGTGGTCAACGTTTTCCCAACATGTTTTGCGCGTTTTATTTTACATAAAAACCTACAGTACCCCGTTCAATTCCTCTCTATGTCTCTCTCTATCTGTGTGTGTGTTTCGCTCTTGCGCTCCTGTCTCTCTTTATCTCTCTTTTCTGTCTCTCTCTCTCTCTCTCTCTCTCTCTCTCTTTCTCTCTCTTTCATTCTAATAGTTGCTAGTCGATCGCAAAGACGACTGCAGTTTCATATACCATAGTAAAAGGTCCCTTTTTCCAAAAATCACCACTCCGGTTGGCCCCGGAGAATCAGGCTCTACGAAATCGGTCTCTCCATCTCTGGCAAGTTGGCTAAGTGCCGAAAGTCTTTTCTGAGACTTTTACTGGTTTAATGGATATATTACAAAATTGAACAGAGAGTAAGAGGAGAGTGGGAGAGACAGCATAGAACACTCTCTCCCTCTTTCTCTGCCTCCCAATTCTCTCTCTTTCTCTTTAGCCGCGAAGGAAGCGGACGGCGACTTCCCGACGATGTAGGAGCATGCCTCTGATCTTTAATTCACCGAATGTACGCCAAAATGGATACCCTAATCATAAGATACTGTATCCAGATCTTAGTGTATTTATTTCGTTTGTACTTGCAAATGTAAATAAAAGTTAAACATATTCTTTAATAGTTCGAAATGCATTATCTATGGTCGATGTTCCCACAAACCTCTAGCAGCGAGCGTAGAGGATGGCATCACCGTCCTCGGTGATGAACTCTTCACTCAACCTTTAAAAATGAGTAACTCCCATTCTCTCATTTTGACCATCGATGTCATTTTCCCGTGAGTGGCCCATGTCCCAGGGTTGACCTATGTATGTATGTACATACCCTCGGGAAGCAACGTCCCTTGGGCGGGGGCGACCTGAGGGAGCTCAAGGCTGGGCAGTGGCAACAAGAGCAAGCAGTGCCGCGTCCGGCGTTCAGCCGACCATTCATTCTAAGTAAGAGCAGCTTCTTATTTTCCTCTTGTTGCAACATCCGCTCGATTTCTCTCTTCCTTTAAAAGATCATCTCATCATTTATACTTGCTACGAATTAATGATGCGAATCAGTAATCTCTGATTTTATAGATTTTCTATCCCCATATTCATATCTTATTTAATTGCTCCAGCACTAGTAGTTTCTAATTGTAAGAATCCCCCCTCCAACACCCACTTGTTACAAGTGTCCAACACTCCAGCAACCACTCATTCTAATAATCAAAAATGTTGCAAGGCCGAAGTGTTGAATTTCTCAGAACGAAAGCCGTTTTGAAGGAAAGAAACAACACCATGTGTCTTGTCTAACAATAAGAGTAGAACAGCACTGTAACATATTAATAAATTTTGTGTGCACCGTGTTGAAGCAACAGGCGTCATTTCTTCTTATTGCTGTCTTACAAAATAGCATAGCACATTTTATGCTACTTTATTTGTTATAGTATGTCATTAGCCTTGTACGTTTTTTCGGTTAGGTTTGCAGGAGAGAAATGGCGAGAGGGAGAATGGAGAAGGCGAGGAAAGCGGTTGGGGTGCGGGAGAAGTCGTTCTCTCTCCTACTGAAGGTAGGAGAGAGCAGCAGAGGTGGCACCCAACTTGCGCAGACTCATCAGGTGCTTCTGGGTGCAGCGTTGGCGGAGGCCCTCGAGATTGTTGTCGTCGGTTGCTCGGGCAGTAGAAATGTGCGCCTGCTGCAACACCGAGACAATCACTTTCCTGTTCTTTCTCTCTCCTAGTCTCTTTATCTACCTCTTTCTCTGTCTCTTCCTCTCTCTCTCTCTCTCGTCCTCTCCTCCCCTCCCTCTCCCTCTTCTCTCTCATCCCTTCTTTCCAATCACTGACGTGAACAATGCCCACCAACTCTTCTTGCTCCTGAAGGACGGCCTCCTCTGCCTCCTGAAGACGACGAGCGCACTCGCACGCCCGCGAGGCATGCATCACTGTGACCCTTGCATTGTTGTCGACGAAGTCTTCAAGGTCGCCTGCCAGTTTCACCAGTGTGTCCGCAGTATAGCGGAATCCGCGCCTCTCGACAGTGAGGTCGACCGCCATGACGTTGTGGTTGCAGTTCAGTATTGTGGGCGGCTCGAGCAGAGGAGACGAGAGGAGCGTTCCGGTGATACGGTATCTGCAAGCGATCATCTCTCCCTTCTCCCTCTCTTCCTCCTCCCTCTCTTTACGTCTCTCTACCTCCCTCTCGCTCTCTCACTTACACTATTTCCCTCTTTCCTTCTGTTTTTTCCATTCTTTTCTTCGCTTGCACTGACCGTGCACGAAGTTGACGGTACGTGATGAGGGGCGACACGGGCACCGGTGGTGCAGGAGGAGGGGGAGGGGGAGGAGGACGAGCAGCCTGTTGAGCAACAAAAGAATTAAACTGAAAAATTGGTTTTTTTATACTTTACAAATGTTAAATTTTTATTACGAAGGTCACGTTAAGAAATTTCTCATTCTGAAAATATGAGAAATTTCGGAAAGGAACAATGCCATACAGTAGTAGATCAAGACCAAATGGGCGCCCTCCGCTATTTGGCCTCTTTTCTGCTTAGAGAACGTGTGAAACAGAAGAGTGGCAGTGATTTTTTTTTAACAACTACAATAAAATTTTGTGGCATATTTTACGGGCTTGGATTTTTTTTTAGCAAATAGAAATGAATTGTTAAAATTTCTAGAATTACGTTTAAACAAATATAAAGTGCTCCATGTTTTTAGAACAAGTTGTTAGTGTTTAAGTGAACTGCTTCCTTAACAACCTTTGTAATAAAAATGGAGATTTTTTAAAGTATAACAAAAGTAGTAACTTACAATGTCCGGAATTCCAGCCAATGTGCTAGAGCTGCCGCCCTGAAATTACACGACTCTTAAATTGTGCAGTTATATTACTTAAATCGGGTAAAAAAAAATTTCACCTGGCGCCTCGCAGCGCCGACCTGTCGACTCATGATAAGAAAGATAGAAAAGGAATACAGGAAGATAGAAGCAGCCGGTGGGGGGAAAACAGGATGGAAAATGGAGAGCTCTTCGACTCGGCTCTTTTATACTGAAAAGATGCACTTCCATAAAAAAGTGCATATTTAACATAATCATATGAAAAATGTAATTGCTTCTCTATTTCTCTGAATTTGACATTGTATTTCTCAGTGTTTTAATTCTTAACTATGACAATCCATTTTCGCATTTTCAATATGAATATTTTTATGTGAATTGTAGCTAATTTAAGTTTTATATATGCATCAATTAATCAATCAAGGCTTTATTTCAACGGGTTAATGGATTCCGTGGAGCGCCATGAGTCTTCGCCATTCTTGGGGATTTGATGGAGATGATGGAGGAAGTTGGCACCAAGGATCTTGGTAAAGTCGTCCCGCCATTTCGTAGCCGGCCTACCTCGCTTCCGCTTAGGTAAATCAGCTTACATACTCCGTGATAGCGCGGGCCCATCTCCAGTCAGCCAAGTTTGATATGATATGTAAGCTGATTTAAATTGTGCTACATATATGCATTTGGGAAAAATCTTAATTTAATAAATCTGATGCTATCAAATGGCTGTATTTATACTTAATATCTGTCAAATTTTGGGGAAATATTAATTTTAACAATATCAGGTTTAACGGTAACCCATGTCACTGCTTGATTTCTTTAATCCATCAGTAATTACTGATTCAGTATTATATCACATTACATCATTAAGAGGGGGAGACATGGTAAACAGCGCAGGGAAGGGGCAGCCGTCTTCTCTGCCTTCGTTCCACTCGACCGTTCCTTCGTCGGCTGGCAGTTGTCCCGACTCCGTTTCGGGGCTGTCTCTCCTGTACTATGACAATAGGGACAAAGTGCTATGTACATTGAATGGAACTTATTTAAGATGAGTCGGAAAGCCAAATTGTAGATTTGCAAAGCACGGTCATTGTGACCGAAATATGTACATGACATTTCCACTGTGCGTGGTCTAGGCGCGACTTTCAGGTGTATTCGTTATTAATGATCCAGAATGGAGGGTTGTCGAAGCAGTTATCCAAAAAATAATAAATTTACTCCATGACAATGATCAATACTTTGATGTACATTGAAATCTTTCATAATGAATGCAGCTGTTTCGAACGAATGTGGTGAGACAAGATAAGCGAGACCTATTCAAGGACTGCGTCGACGAGTTCTACAAGCTCATTCCATGTTGACCTGTCATACGATTCGATAGTCAATCCGATTATAACTGTTCCGATTCACAACGGTAATATGTACCATCCAGTTTCTGGATGGTATTACCGTAGTGCATAGGAAAAAGGTTCAAGCTGAGCTGCTCTATGCTTCTGAATACAATTACATTTGCATTGTATCGATAAAAAAGTGCCCATGAACATATACATACATAGATGATAAAGGATTCTTCACTCGGAAGATGTGTTCGAAAATGTATTCAAGCTGATCTGAGAAAAATTCGTTTCAGCAAAATTTTCATCGTCCAGTTTTTTTATTTCATCCTGCCGTAGATCAATTTTTTGGCCAAATTAATGAGCTCAGCGATGAAGACGACAGAAATGCCGAGCAGAAGACCGGAAAAACCGCCCAGAGAGCCAAAGACGATCGAGGGCTGTTAAATACAAAGGAAATGCTCCATTAGGCTCAAATTGAAAAGGAACATAAGAAGGAAAAATGAGCAGATAATATTGTCAGCACGTAAAATATTATTTCTAGAAGCTTACCGAAATTTTAAGCTTCTCTGTGCTTACGAGAACTTTCTTGCTTACGAGAACTTTCGACTGCTCGTAGAACACGAAAACTTTGCTCTGAAGAAGAAGTTTTTTCACTTATTTTTAGGGGAGAAAACGTAGAGTCCATACTACTTGCTAGTTATTTATGTATATAATGCGCTAGTCACTCCGACACATGATCTCTTCGCCTAGGACGTTCAAATAAAATTTTCTGTGAGCTATAATTTCCTCGTATCTTTTTCAATCGATCTTTGGCTCCGAGATTAACACTTTGTAAAAGAAAACAAAAACTTGATTAAACTGATGTTTACACCGTATGCCTTGGTGTATCTTGTTTCCATTTTAAGTGTGAAGTAGTCAACGCTTTGGCAAGGACGTGGGCAGTTGCACTCTGGCCAAGACTCAGCGTTGAAGCCACGACGGGCAAGCATGTCGTCTACGCAGCTCACTGTAATAAAAATCAAATTTAACATATCCGACAAAAAATTTATAAATAGCTTAATTCTGAAATGTTTGGCAAAATTAATTCGAAATATACCTTTGCTAAAGTTGCACGAAGCAACGCCATCGCGCAGCACGTACGCCGCGTCCATGCAACCACACGCATCGAAGACGCCGTCCTGGTAGCAAGAGCGGTAGCAGCCCTGCAATACACATATTCTACGAATTATCATGCTAAGATATTAGCAGTATTAGCAAAAAAAAGATTATATCATTCGTTAAAGATACAGGAAGAATTTGTGTGTATGCGGTAAGTATTCTTAAAAGGAGGCCGCTGCGGCCGGGCCTCGCAAACGCTTGTCACTATATCTGTTTTCTTATATTATCCGACATGTTTCGATGTATTCGATGTATGTAAGTAAATAGCACGCATTTACAGCGGTGCATGCTTATTTCATTCATAAAAACGATTACGAGTACATCAAGTACAAAATTAAATTTAGGAAATTCTTTCAATTAATAAAAAAAATTAAAGTCAATTGTTCGTATTCTGTTTGTGAGTGAGAGCGAACTAACATCAAGCGTGTAGTCGCCTCCAAAGTAGAACGAACCCGGAATATCCTCTCTCCCTTGCACACATCCACTTGAACCCGTCGAATCTAGGGTGCTGACTTCCTGAACCGATGAACCATTTTTAATGAATAAAGAGTATTCTTCAAATGAGGACTATCACCGAGAAATAACTAATGCAGGTTCGCACGGCCGCGTTCACCCTGGGAGAACCCATTCCCATTCTCACGTGCAATTTCGAAGGGGGCACAAACCCGCAGCTTGAAAATAGCACGCGCAAATGATAGTGCGAAGAGTTGTTCCAGTTTGAAATCTCATACAAATTTTCGGTGTTCGCCCTCCGTTAAGTCAATAAGTGCAACCATATTAAGGCGAATTGTTTGGCACGTCCCCGAGCGCGAGAACTGGCCTTTGCTCTCATGGTAGACATCTTGGTTTGCTGAAAAAAGTGCTCGATAGTTATGGTCATTATAATTCGTCAGTATATATGGATAATAGTGATCATCACGGATTTGGTCAAAATATGTGTTACGAAGAAACGATTGGTCTGGAAATGTTTTAGAAGAGGTTGAATTTACGACTACATGGAAAAATACAATATTGATTCCTTTTGATAGTGAGAGGAAAAACAAACGGTCGTGGATGTAAACGTTGACGCCGGCGACTTCAGTCCACGGGACTTGTTCGGATTCGGCGCCCGCGATTTCTACTGTGAGTCCTGAAACCAAGAGAAAGCATATGCATAAATGAATCAGAAAGCATGAAGGAGGTCACTGTCCTCTTTTTTTACCTCGCTCTTTCACTGCCTTCCTTTCCCATATCTATGTCACCTCCTCGCATTCTTTCAACTCGCTCTCTCACCTGTTCTCGTTTTCTCATATCGCTCTATCCCTTCCACTAACCTCCTCTTTCGCCAGACAGTGTTTTCTTGAAAGTGGCGTTGTTCCTTCTGTCATTGAAGGTAAAGCAGTTGCCGAGAGAAGGATCTCGGTGCAGGAGAAAGTTCGGCCTGTCAAGTAACAATTACATACTTCTAGAGTTTATAAGAAATACTTTAATAGAAATTAAATGGTTTAGATTCCTCGGTTCATAATCAGCTGCGCAGTCATCTTCAGGAGTGGCCGACCGCGGCCACCCCTGGTCATCATAGCCTTTTTCAAGGAATCCACATAAAATGTCACGATCTGATAACCTTATCTCCACGGCTTTTCTGTCAAAAGTGGCCGCGTTGATGATTTCGTCGACACTCCAGCTGAGTTTTTCCTTTGCGGCATCCGACAGGAAGCTCAGTAACGCTGGCAACGCAGCAGAGAAGACGGCCGGCGACTGCCTTCCCTCTTTGAGCATCTGAGGAGCACGATTTATTTATAATCATTCGGTGGCGACAATAGAGGCCAATTGGAGGACTTAAAGATAGTGTCATTATAGTTGAGAATGGCAGGAGGATCCTGATGGTGAGCGCGCTACTGTATGTACTATACGCGTGCCAAAAGTATTCTCGAATAAAGCACTATGACTTACCTGAAGAAGAGGAGTAATTGCATCGGAGCTGACCAGATTAGTGAGATGCTGGAGTGACTCACGTGCTGCAATTATTGGTGTTTTTTTTTAAATATATTTCCAGCGTCATTTCCTAGAGATATAATCGTGTATCGAAGCTAAGAAATGGTGCAAGTCGCTCCAGCGTAGTTCGCTGAGCAAGTGCACACTTCAGAGTTATTTACAACTTCGCAGAGGGCATCTCTGTCCATTTGGACGCAACTCAAAATCAATATAATTTATTTTGCATTTTGTCACTTTTTCATCGATCAGGGGCTCTACTATAAGTTGACAGAAACAATATGCCTAATAAAGGACATACGATGTCTGTCAACTTTGTCTAAGTCTCTCTACTGATCTCCATCTCTCTACATCTCGATCACCATGCTCTCTCACCCATTATCCAATACATGTCCTGATGCGTTGATATATGCAGCGCAGCTGCTATCGAGGACAGGGGAAGTGGAGGCGACGATCGTCGATGTTGACAAAGTGCTGATTGATTCCGATGCAGTATTTGTTGAGGCTGAAGCTGCTGACAATGAGGCATTCATACTAATGCTGATGTATACTTCAAAGCCTAACAATATGAGCTGGTTTAATAATTAAATATAACTAAAATTGCAGAATTATTTACTTTCGACTAGTCTGTCTCATATGGAGGAAAATCGTAATTAAATACTTTTCGAGAAAGTGTTTTTTAATAACTGGTCGCAGTGGGAGAAGAAGTGGTCGATGTAGTTGTTGTGCTGGTTGATTCAGTTGACGTTGTCGTAGATGCTGAAAAAGCACTCTCCCCAATAATGCTCCTAGAACTTTGCTCTTGCAATTTGTATCACAATAAGGTATCTACGAATATTTCCTTGACCTACTTGTGGTGTCCGCTCTGCAGTACGCTTCCTTGTATTCAGGCGCCGAGCAGTTGCAGACAGGTGCAAAGTCGACAATATCGCACTTGGCCGCTGAATCTTCCGCTTGGCACCAGAAAATTCATGCTTCATAACCCCAAACGATACTTCCATGGATGACTTATCAACATCTTATAATTAGTTCATGTGTGTAGAAAATACCTAGTAGATGGAAATAAACGAACATTCTTTTGTAACAGCAATCATCCCAGAGGCCGTTTTCCGTTTTTGGAGCATGAGGAATGTGATGCGACTAATTTTTCCGGCTTAAAGCTTGAATAAAAAGAAATAGTACAAAGTTCCGTACTCTGCATAACTTGCAGACGTGCAAGGTGACGAGCACGATTGCTCAGAGGGACTCGAGGCTTCTTCTGGAAACCAGCTGGAGCTTTATGATAAGGAGTGCAAGTTTCAAAGGGAATTACATAAATACCTATAATATATTAACATATGTACATATAAAACAGCATGCCTAAATATAAATATTTGATCACCTTTCTTTGCGTACATGAACGCCTATGAATGTCTGTATGCTTTTTTTACATGATAGCCAGGAGTAAATATCCTCATATAACAGCACGTGAAAAATAAATGAATAAATCAAGCAGCAACATCTGGTACACGAAATGGCCTTCGTGCTGATGAGGTAGCTGATGCCCGCGTAGCTCGTGCACCACGCCGTGTTGTTGGCGCGGTTCCAGCCACAACTGGCAATGTTACTCTTCACCTCCTCCCACGTGCCGTCGTTGGCGCTCTGAAGCGATATGTTTGGTCTTTTCGCAACGATCGCGGGCATCGCAAAAAGAAACGGCGAATACGGGAGATAATAGCGCAAGTTGAATGAAAATTTCATAACGTTATTTGTTTATTGTTAGCTTGCTAGAAAATGAGTCTTTCCGAAATCAAAGAGATCAAGACGAACAAGCCCAATCATTCTGCCGGTGCTGCAGTTAAGGGCGCACATGTCGGCCGAATCGGCGACGACGTTCAGGGGGGAAGAGTCGCAGGCGAAACTGCCGCACTGATTGCTCTGCTTGTAGTACATGCAGCCATCCTCGCATGTCACCCACTGCGAGTGCGCTTCGCGAGACACTATACGAGTGGTATCAGAGTGTTAGGGACACCTTCAACCCCAAAGCCTAAAAAGAACCGAAAAAAAAAACGTTTGATATTTAGTGCAATAAAATTCAGTAAAAAACATATGCGGACTTTCTTGCTCTTTTCATCAAATTCAAGCGAAATATTTTACCCAGCAAAAGCTGCACAAACAGCCAAAACAACAACGACATCAACTAGAAGGCTGTTTTCCTGCAATATTAGAACAGCATTAGATTGAGTATGGCAAACGAGGAGGGAGCGAGGAGTTTCGGTGCAGAATCCCAGTCAAGATGGTATATCTAATATCTTACGGAGGGGTTCCGTCAGGAGATGACGATGGAAAAAACCAGCTCCTTTCTCCGTCTTGCCTACCTTTTTTCTTTACGTGTTGCGTGGAAACGAAGACAGAATCTGTGCCGCTTTAAGCGCCCTTATTTGTTTCTTTCTTTCTGCCCATTGTCTGGGTACTTTTCGGACAGGGAGGGCCAGTCCGTTCACCAGACTATTTTCAATATTGCTATTGGCTACACAACGCGCTTCGGAGCCTTCTTTGGCAGATTTCCTTGGTGCTTCTTTGTTTGTAGTATGAGAGGGAGAGTGAGTGAGAGAAAGAGAGGGGGTGAGAGAGACGGAGAGAGACGAATAAAGAGAGCTAAATAGAGAGAGTGAGCAGACACAACGAAATGACTGTTTGCCAGAATTGGCAGACAACAAATATTTCAAAAAGGCCTCACAAATGCGATTTCCGTTTCAACGTAAAAAAAAAAAAACAGAAAGCTAAAATAGACGTGCCAATTTCTTCGATCACGAAAGTTTTTAACTCTTTTAGTTTTTTTCCGCAATTTGTTTCGATTCTTTTTCCGGAACCAAATGTGCTGACAAGACGCGTTTGTATTTTTTCTCCGTTGTAGAACTGCTGTTCCCAACGGTAATACGAATCTAATAACAGCGAAATCAATTGAGAATCACTTTGTCCGATGCTGACCTACTTTCATCTGAGAATTGATCTCCCGACTGATCGATACTTTATTCCACATCACTTAAAATAACGGATGCTACATCTCGACAAGTAAAATGAAGCGGAAAATGACTCCTGAAATTAGAAAACCGCGTCAGTGGCTTGGTAGCAATTACACATGAGAAAGGATATTGGATAAAGTGATCGGAATTAAAGAGATAAAGGAAGTTGAAATCGGTCTTATTGTAAAGTGGTTGAGACGCCTTCAATATCTACATGCTATGCACAGTCTTGAACTCAACTTGAACTCTTGAGATGACTTACCGCTCCGCTTATTACAGGTCAACCAAACATCAATTTCCTGTCGTGGGGTCAATAAGAGAAGAATGTCACTACAATACGACAATAATAGGTTGGTTTTGGAAGGAACTTTTTTCTCTCTAAAATATCAAAAGTGGTCGATCTCTTACAGAATCAGATTTTAAAAAAGAAATCGAAAACGACATTTCAGAAATGGTCCATCAAAAAGGGAAATCAGTGATAGAAGACTCCAAAGAATGACGAATAAGTAAAACATGAGTAATAATAGGAATACAGAATACAGATCGTGGGGAGACGGCGGGAAGAAATCAGATAGGATCTTTCAACATCTGAGTGGAAGCCGCCTATCAGATGGCGCAGCTGCTCATACACCAAACACACGCATTGTTGTAAAGAATCAAAACTGGAACGTGACCAGGGAGGAGGCCTAATATAAGGGAAACTTATTTGCATTCTTGCAATATTATATTAGGGTGCATTAAAAAGGCTACTTCGAGGCCGAAAATATAAAGTGAGAGAAATTTGTAGAAAGTGGGGGCAGAGGAAAAAAGGTGTCGAAATTTCGGTTCGGATTGGAGTAGGTGGAGGGGGATTGGATTTGGGGTCGGGCAGAATACCATTTCTCCTCCTTAGGCAATGGTGAGTGGGCGTTTCTCGTTGGTGTCTCCCCCGGGGGGCACGGTCGAGGCCGTGGCAGCTGGGTACGGTGGCGGCTGAGCGTAGTCGAAGGAGAAGGCGAGCGATGTGGCGTGAAGCTGCTCACCAATGTGCTCAGCGACCTAGAAGAAGTCTTTAAATAGGTCTCTAAGCTTTTGCCAGGGTTCCTCCGGGAAAAGTGGGGTTCAAAAAGCGGACCCTACTCAGAAGATAGGATGAATTTTGAGACGAGCAAGGTTCCATTCGAAGTTAGCGAAGGTTAGATGCGAGCACTGCTTTTCCCCGCTATTTGTCTTTATCATCGTACTATCCAAATACCAGCTCTTTTTCTCCCAGCGCTTTGTAAAACACTTATAAGTTGTATGCTCCCAAAGTAAATGATCCGTTTTAATCCATAAAAAAAGAACAAAGGGCTATACCGGGAATTGCTCAAAGGCCAAGAAGCATTTCATCTTTCAAGCTTCTTGAATACTAAGAAAGTACTTGAAAATACCTTCTTGTCGCCAAAGTAGCAGTAGCAGCGCCAGACGACCATGACGCACCACATGTGGACGAGCATGCCGAGGACGTGCGACGCCAGCTGCATTCCGTACGCACGCACGTACGTAGCGTCGTAGAACACCTGAGGATACTCGTTATTCATATTTAATGAAAGAGTTCTCTAGTTATATATTTGATGGAATAGTTAGTTGTTCATAAATAGCAACGCATTCACATAATAAAAAAGTAGTGATCACATCATTATTTTACATTTAAGAGAACAATTCTCTATTCATATTTAATGGAATATTCCTCTAGTTATATCTGATAGAATAGTTTGTTTATAAATAGTAACGCATTCACACCTTAAAAGAGTATTCATTTAATTATTCTCTCTCTCTCTCTCCAAAATGAATGCATTTTAAAGTACGACAAAACGACTTCAGAGCGACATAAGTGGTCATCAAGAATTCTTGAATCCCTTAATTTAGTGACCTACGCTACAGTACCAATCTTCCTTATATCGCCAGATTTTGACAAAAAAAGAACACACGAACTGCCATAATTGTTATCCGTAATTGTGATTGATGTTCTTTTGTAAGTACTATTATCCAATCATTGATTACAGTATTCATCAAATTAACGCAAAATTTCTTCGACTATTAATGAATTAATAAAATTAATTATTCTTCATAATGAACTATCTACCTGCGCGAAAGCGAGGAAGACAGCGAGTGTGGCAAAGATGATGAAGGGGAGAAGGAAGCTGCGCTTCTCAGTCCGGATGCCGTGAAGGAGAAGGAGGACAAGCGAGAGCTGGAGGGCCACTGCGAGCACGAGGGAGGAGAGGTAGCTGGAAGGGAGAAAAATATATTTATAATAAAAACGCCATATCCACTACTAACCATTAGAGCACACCGTTCTTTCCATTTTTCTTTCACAATTCGGGATACTTAAAGAAAATTTCAAATCAGGGAAAAGGGCGGTCCGAGCTTCGCCTAAAAGTGGGTGACATTTTCCTCCTCGCCTTACCGGTTTCCAGCCACCGCGATCCAGTGGTCTTCGGGGAGTGCGCCGTGGAGAGCTTGCGCGTAGAGAAGCAACAGGCACAGCGTGAACATGGCAATGATGGCGAGCTGCGAGTAGCCTGTAAAAGGGAACCGTCATCTTTGTGTCATCTCCAAGAGTTAATGGCTTATCTTTATAATAACAATACTACTTTTTCTCGCTAATAAAAATAAATAAAACTTTTCCTTTTTGTTTCAAGGACCCCTCTTTTAGTCTCAAAAGGAGGAAAGGAGAAAATTACAGTAATACTTATTATGTCGGATAGAATCTTTTCTCCCTGTTTATGAAGAATCCATTCCTTGTTCCTTCTTATCTCATAAATAACACTAGTCGTATCTCACAAATACCTTAATCTTAATTGTTATCTCTCGAGTAACAATCTCTTCTGCCATGATAACTATTAACTAACCAATAGCAAGAGATGCGCGTGTCACATGGACTGCTCCGCACGCGACGCGGTACTTGCGCGCGTTCGCGTCCCACAACGCGTCGACGCGGTGGTGCGGGATGCGCGAGAGGGACGCCGGCTTCGGACCGCCGAGCAGCATGTTGGAGCAAGCTCAAGGAAAAGCATGTGTACTTCAGGAAGATACTTCTTGTTTTCGCCACAATTTGTGTTGCAAAAGATGACAGAAAACTCCCATAATATACTTGAAACAGTTATGTTTCAACTGTATAAAAGATAGAAGTTCCAATATTCCAAAAATTATTAAAGCACAATTTAGGCGGCCCTTTTAAAGCCCCGGGAAACTCGGCTTCGGCTTTCTAGCTTACCTTTTCCTTGCGTTTGATGAGAAGGCAAAGAGAAGAGCCCGACTCTGGCTGCCTCGACGACAATGGACAATCAGCAAAAGAGAATATCAAGAAGAGGAGACGAGAGGTCGGGCGGGACGCTGCGACTCTCCTCTCAAAAGAGAACGGGGCATATTATTAAGTCTAGGGAGGACGAAGAGGCAAACCATGGGGAACACCGAAGAAAAACGAAACGCCTCGCCATCGAAAAAGGTCAGAAACCAGAATGGAATTAGGCACATTATGGAGCGGAAACGGAGTTAGCAGGCGAGTCAGGCAACCGAAATAGTGCCGAGCAATGAAAAGACGAGGTCAGAACACGGCAATTCAATTAGGCCTAATCATAGACTCGGAATGAAATTATTCTTTTTTAAACCGCGGCACGCACTGGAAGCACCGGAAACGACAGCAGCAACTCTTTTTCAGAGAGTAATACCGTAATATGGAGCACAATAACGTAGTATGAAGGCATTTGATATCTAGACAGACGACCAAATCATCGGCCCCGTTCCACAGTTAGACAGAAACATTACGGATTGATAAGGGAGCAGGAAAGGTAATGGAGGAGGTGAATACGAGGACGTGGATAGCAGAAAAAAAACAAAAGAGAAGAAATTCAAAAGCAGAACGCGTCCCATGTTATCATTTTCCACCTCCCTCATATGCATTCACAATAACGTAGTATGAAGGCATTTGATATCTAGACAGACGACCAAATCATCGGCCCCGTTCCACAGTTAGACAGAAACATTACGGATTGATAAGGGAGCAGAAAAGGTAATGGAGGAGGTGAATACGAGGACGTGGATAGCAGAAAAAAAACAAAAGAGAAGAAATTCAAAAGCAGAACGCGTCCCATGTTATCATTTTCCACCTCCCTCATATGCATTCATCTTTGCAAAAGCAAAATGACATCCGTACCAGCTCGTTCCAATCTTTCACATGTCATTTCTATATCACTTCAATCGTTCTCAACAATTCCATCAGGAGAACTTTCTAAAGCCCTATCGTACTCCAGAAGAAAAATACCATTCGAACAGATGACAAAAGCCCGTATGCAGAGGGAGATTTATAATGATAAATGGCAACGCCTGCAGGATACCGTATCTCAGATAATTTTCTATAAACGTACCGCATCTGCTGTTGACAGCACAAGCATACATCACTGAATTCCAGTGAGAGGAGAGAGAGAGAGGAAAAAGTGAAGACCCAAGGTACCTGGTCCACTCCTTTCAAAGAGATCTTTCAAATAAAAAAAAGAGAAGAGAAGAAACAAAGTTATTCAGCATGAGATTGTTTTTGATGATTTCAACAAAAATGGGCAGAGGGGGAGAATCAATAAAAAAAGAAGAAGCTCATGACGTAATCATTCTTTCCGTTCACTTCACTCGACGCTGAAAGAAGACGTAGCAAAGAAAGAGACACACACAACGCTGGCGACGGGAGAGAGAGGAAGCCGAAGCCGCTCGCTCACGCATTCACAATGAGAGTTACTCTCTCTCTCTCTTTTCTCTCTCTCTCTCTCTCCCTCTTCTCCAGTCCATTCCTTTTGCACCCCTAAAATATGCACAGAGCAGCAAGCAGTAGAATGGCCAGCCAATACACGGTGGAAAGAAAACGTGAAGGATGGGCCTCGAAAATGAATAATAACCAAGGAGATGGATGCAAAAAAGGGCGGGAAAGTGGGGCGCGCCTTAGGAAAGCCCCTTCGAGTGGCTGCGACAAGAAGCTGGGGGAAGAGAGGGAAAGATAGCGGAGGAAGAAGAAAAGAGCGGCAAAATCACTACGACAGATTGCGTGAGCTTCTCCCCTTTCCTTTCTTAACTTTCCTCTCTTGCGTGCGCATTCATTCTTATTCTTCTACTTCTGTTTCATACTTCTGGCTGGGCAGCTAACGGAGAGGAGGGAGTGGGAAGAAAGAGGTGATGTGAGAAGACTCGTATGAGAGAGAAAGTGTGTGAGAGAGAGAAAGTGTGTGAGAGATAAGCAGAGAAAAAAGAACAAGAAAAAAACTGCGCTTCTCACTGCCAAAAGTTAGCGGGGCAGGCCGCAGGGCATGGGAGGAGGAAGGAGAGAAGAAGAAGAAGCCTAGAGTGGCCGGGCAGAATCAATCGTCAACACTGACGATGAGAGAGAGAGAGAGAACGCTCCACTCTCA